>AWOL01S0017975.1:162206-228997 GCA_000715115.1 Nicotiana otophora
ACGGATGTCATACGACTAATATAAATCATAACATAATGTCCTTATCATGTTGAGCGCCCTAGTCTCACCCCAAAGGTGCATGTTATAACATTCCCAACTTGTCGACTTTCGACGAAACATTGTTTTCTTCAATTGCTTTAGCTTCTGAACTGTCCAACCCTCTTTGTACTTGTTGTTCATGATCTTCAATATTTGTAACCTCAGAGGTAACATGATTAACTTACTTTATATACTTTTAAATATTATCTCATTTTGGGTCCTACATTAGTTTGCTTACGATGCATTTTTACGTACGAAAATATAGGGTGTAACAATAATTTTATTATTTAAATCGTTATGTTACCAACAACTCAACAGAATATGATATAATGACTCCACACAATTGAATTTGCATTGACGATCTATTTACCAACTTATAATAGAGTCTCAGATTGGCATGTCAAACCAATATAACAAATCATGTAGAATGCATGACTCACACAACAAGCCGTAATCCTTGGGAAGCACTAGCACCTTAAATCATGTAGATGTAGCATTAAGTCTTTGAGATTGGGAAGACACATCTGAGTCAACAATTGGATAGCTCCTCTAAGGTCTCCATCAGAAGCACTAGGACCGGAGAACAAAACTGGAGTGGAGCTGAAGCTAGAGTATCAGTTGGAGGAGGCATCTGCACATTCTCAATTGGAATCTCAGCATGGTTACTATAGGTAGGAGGTGCACTAGCTGGGAAGTACCTTTACCGGGGGTGCGCTCGCCCGTAGCATCGGGCACTGTATTGGGTGCCACTCTTGAGGTGTCATTTTCCTTTAGCTACTCTTTTCCTTCTTCCTATGTCCCATGTACCAAAATATGGAATAATGAACGAATTAAGAGGACAGTCTTATAATCAAGCTTTGTCGCACAAACTAAAGTGTCAAAGAAGGGAGACATTCCTAAATGCCCAAGTAGCCTCCTAATTATAGATATGGTCGGCTTCATACCGATAAGAAAGACTCTACTAGATAAGTCTCTAAGACATCCTAGGAAACTTTAAAACCTTAGGCTCTGATACCAAGCTTGTCATGCCCTGACCTCGAGGAGCGGGACTGGCGCTCAGCCGCAGTATCAGGTCAAGCAAGCCTACTTGGTGCCTCATATCCACCTTTATCCATGAATACTTTACAAGATATTAAATTATTTAAGTGGAAGCAAAATGGTGTACAATTTCTCTAATCCCCACATCGATACATTACCCATAATGTCTCTACGAAGCCTCTAAACTGACATGAGAAAAACATTAAAGAACTGGTGACAAGGCCCCGGCTATGCCTCAAAATGATGTACAAGGATCAATACAAAATAAGAGCACTAATGTAGAGTAGAGCTCACCAAAATCAGCTAGGTACCACCTACATCCATTAAATATAGAGTATCCCCGTAAAACAGAACAATTGTACTATTACGTGGAGCCTTCCTGCTGACTTGGAAGGGTGACGTAAAGCCAAGAAATCGATGTACGTGTGGTTACTATCGGCCAACCGGGGTCCCCTCCGTATGCTAGACGAGACTGTCAGTGCCATACGGGAAAACCGATGTCAAGAGCAATTGAGGGAATAGAAAAGAGAATAAAAATGAAAGAAAGCTTGATTGCATTAATGAAAGTTTATACAGAAAGGCAACACAGTGTCGAGGGGGAGAGACACCAATACAGAGAATTATTTGCTTGCTTGAAAGTTTGACTACTTGATCCCCCTAATAATGATTAAAAAACAAAACCAGAGTTACATGACTTGACATAAATAAGCTAGAGAATAATAATGAAAATACAGAAAGTAAAACTACTATATATTTACAACAAAAAGGACTTATATTCCTACAAGGTAGAAGTAGATCCGTTGACGGAAACCTTGTCTTTAGCATCAAGGTCTGCACATGCGAAGCTGGCCGCAAGGCATGGGTTGATTGCGCTGACAATGGGAACGCGCTGGGGTGCAGCATGTCGAGTGGAACTATAGGCATCTACCTGCGGCAGGGCGTGGAGAGGGCCATCGATGGGGCAACATAGGCATAGGCGTTTTTTCCATTTGGCATGGCCAAGACGACGAGGCCGTCCATGGCGCTAGGCGAGATTCCATGGGGCACGTCCAAGGGGTCATGGGGCATGGCTGGAAAGCTATCCATGACATTCTCCCCCAACTAAGTTAGCAACTTCCTCGACGTCTTACTTGCAGGATAATCATTGATCAGGCTCTTGTAGGCTTTAAGGTTTGTTCCCCTATCCCAAGTATTCTCCTCTGTATCACATCCCTGCTATTTCACCAAGAATACTTGGTGATATTTCCTTGAAGCATGAATTGCTCGATCATCATGAATAGCTTTTGCACGCCTTTTCCCGGTTGAATAGGGGCCTCGAATACTGGTATTATGAGTTGGCTCCGTGAAGGATCCTCTATGTCTTCATGACAATGTTTCAGAAGGCTGGCATGGAAGACTGGATGAATCTTCCACGAGACCCCACCCGGTATGCAACTTTCCCAATGCGCCTCTCAATTGACAAGGGTCGAATTTACTTTTGCAATAGGTGAGGGTCATGAACCCTTGCAAACAGTTTGTACTATAGCTCTTTTGTGAATTACAACACAATTGAGCAGCATCCAAAAGTTTCACCTAATTCTTCTATGATCTCGTAACAAAATGGCGAAGGTATTTTTCAGGCATGCCATTGAACCGCTTCGTCTGGCCATCAGATTACGGATGAAAACTTGAATTGTGGCTCAACTTGGACCTAAGGCACTTAAAGAGTTGAGTCTACAAGTTGCTAGTGAAGTGAGAGTTACGATAACTAATGATGTCTTTAGGCAGGCCCCAATATTTGACAACATGGGAAAAGAAGATTTGAGTTTTATCTTCTGCTGATATATATTTTGGGGCTACTATAAATGTAGCATATTTTGGAAACCGATCTACCACAATCAATATAGCTGTAAGATCTGCGACCTTGGGCAATCCGGTGATGAAATCCACTGACACGCTTTCCCAATATCTCTTTGGAATAGGCAATGGATCCAAAAGTCCCGCTTGTGTCAAGCGATCGGGCATGCCTTTCTGGCATACTAGGCAAGTCTTCACATACTGAGCAACATCATATGCCATTTGAGGCTAATAATGAGCATGGCGCAACAATGCCATGGTGCATTCTTCCCCTAGGTGGTAGGCCCACAAAGTATCATGGCATTCCATCAGAAGAGTCCTTCGCAGATATCCTCCTTTAGGAACATAAAGTTGGTTCCCTTTCTCCTTCAGGAACCCATCTTCTATGTAGAATTGGCGAGTCTTTCCATGTACTGCCAGGTCGACCAAGTACTGTGCAGAAGGATCCTTAGTAAGTAGATCCAGTATCTGGTCTTTTATAGTGGTGGCCACTTCACTCCCCCTTAGGGTGGCGAGTACACACACATATGCTAGGCAGCCCTCCGGCTAAGCGTATCAGCAACTCGGTTGGTCTTCCCACTCCGGTACTCCAAGTTGAAGTGAAATTCTACTAGGAATTCTTGCCATCTGGCTTGTCAGGCATTCAACTTTGGTTGGGTCATGAAATGGCTAACAATCATGTTGTCTGTCTAGACCACGAAGGGGGTTCCCAGCAGATAGTGCCTCCAAAGGTGTAAGCAGTGGACGACATCCAATAATTCTTTCTCATGGAGACTTAGCGTCGTTCTGAATCCTTCAACTTCCAACTCTCATATGCAACTGGATGCCCCCTCTTGTATCAAGACTCCACCCAGGGCTCTTAGTGAGAGGCATCTATTTGTACTTCGAACGACTTGGCCAAACCAGGAAGAGCTAAGATAGGGCTACTAGACATAGCCATTTTTAAAGCATTGAAGGACTCCGCTCGCCTAGGACCCTATCCCAAGGCTTGACTTTCTTTAGGAGTTCTGCCAACGGCACTACAATGAGGGAATAATTTTTCACAAAGCACCGATAAAAGTTGCATAGGCCAAGAAACGTTATCAAGGTGTGGATATCCTTGGGCGGAGATCAATCTATGACAACATGAATCTTCTGTTGGTTCATTTTGGTCTGCCCTTCCTCGAAGACATGTCCGAGGAAGTTGATCTATTTTTGGTCAAAGGAGAACTTGGATAGCTTCATATATAATTCGTGCCCCACAGTCGAGCTAGGACCTGTCGTAGGTGCTCCAAGTGTTCCTCCAATATTTTGCTATATACCATAATTCCATCCAAGTAGACCACTATGAATTCACCAATGTACTCTCAGAAGTTCATTAGGGTGCAAAATGTGGATGTGGCATTAGCTAAGCCAAATGGCATGACCAGGAAGTCGTACGACTCATATCTTGTCACATAGGTCATCTTGTGTTCATCTCCCTTAGCAATCTAGATTTTTTAGTAACCTGTCTTTAAATCAATTTTGGTGAATACTGTAGCACCACGCAATCTATCAAATAGGTCCGCCATTAGCGGGATAGGGTACTCTTTTTCATGGTGATCTTATTTAGAGCCCGATAATCCACACAGTGTCGTATGGTTCCATCATATTTCTTTTGGAATAGCACAGGAGACCCATAAGGGGACTCCGAGGGCATAATGATCCCTGTGTCCAGCATTTTCGTTAACTATCTCCAAATCTAGGTGAGTTCGGGTTGTAACATTATGTAAGGCGCCTGGGCGGGTGGCTTCACACCCGAAACTAACTAAATCTCATGGTCCACAGTTTTCCTACACACGAGCCACTTTGGCATGTCCTGTGGTATGACATCTTCAAACTCCTTTAGTAGCTCCTTCACGGTTGGAAGAATGGGACCCGAAGAGCGTTCAATATCTTCAATACATAGGGTAGCCAGGAACGTAGGCTCATGTCTTTTGACTCCCTTCTTCAACTGCAAGGCTGAGATATTCCTCACGAACATCTTTATGGTTGTGCATGGGATAATACAAGGGTTGGCCCCATTTGTTCCCATCATCAGTATCATGTCTATATAAGGTACAGGAATGGTATTGGTTTGCGTCATGAATTTCCATCCAACTATTAGCTCGAGGTCTTCTATGATCACCATACGCAAGTAGAATTTTCCTTCATAAGTACCCATCTTCACTGGCACTCCTTTGGCTATTCCACCCACTGGCTGAGGCGGTGATTTGATAGCCTTGACATAACCTTTGCCCTTTCCTACGACTAGACCAATGTGCTCTACCTGAGTTGAGGCTAAGTAATTGTGAGTAGCGCCAGCGTCTATCAATTCCCATAATGGGCTTGACATTAACTTTCATTTAGACGAACATTAGGGTATTCTCTTGATTAAGAGGTGGCCCCTCATCCTTCTTTATTTTCCTTTTCTTGTTGGTTGGGCATGGGTCCTTCTTCTTACAGATGACGGCACCGGTTTCTACTAAGGCCTTAGAAATAGAACAAACAAGTGCGTTGAAGGCACCTTTTGATGGGAGTTCATTTGTGCCTGTGGAAATTAATTATTCCAAAGGTGCCCGCCTTAATGACAACATCTTGGAGGGGGCTTCCTCCCCCAATCATTGTTGTGAGACGCGTCACTATTGTTGCTTGAGGAAAGAGACTTAAATTTGGTTGCACTCTTATATCCTCCACTTCTGCTAGGGCCACCATTGCTAGGGTAGCCCCCATTGTATCCTCCTCGGACAGGCAGTTGAGGTCTATCTTTCTGAGCTTCCACTTGGTAGTCCCCAAGGCATTCCGCTACTTGGATTGCCTTGGGTAAAGTATCACCATTTGTCTTTGCATCGCCATACGGGCATACGTTTTCAAACTTTCCAAGAATGTGAAGAATTGGTCTTTGTTCCACATGTCCCGTATGTTCACAATATGTGTAGAGAATTCCCGCACGTAATCGCGGACTGACATGGTCTGGCAGAGCTCCGAGAGCTTTCTATGCTCATTGTACTCAACATTTTCAACGAAGAACTATAAGTGTATGGCTGCCTTCAGGTCTCCCCATGTCTCAAGAGTATCTTCACCAGCCATGATGGCTTCGTATTTCACCTACCACCAGAGTTGAGAATCACCCTGAAGATACATGGTAGCAATTGCTACCTTTTTGGCTTCTTCTAACTCCCCCACGGCATCAAAGTATAGTTTGATGTCAAAGATGAAGTTCTCCAATTCCTTGGCATTCTAAGCCCCATTTTAGGGCTTTGGTTCAAGAATCTTCAGTTTTTGTAGTACAGGGGCAATGTTCACAGCACCCCCAATGTGGTTTCTGCTTCCATGGAGTAGGCCTTGTAAGCAGCATTGACAACATTGAGATGGCCTGTCAAATTGTCTATGGTTTGCTGAATGGTAGTCACCTTGTCTGCTTCTTGTGCCCTATAGGCTAAATCCTCGATCCACTCCTGTTGGATCCCCTCAAGTTTACTAAAGAGTTTGGCTGCCTCTATGGCTACCATTTTCCTATCTCCTTTCAGAGTCGCGGCTGATATTTTCTATGTCTCATTTGGCCTACCGCATCCTGTGGTCGATGTCGTCCAACCTTTGCACTAGGTTAGATCTTAGGTCATGCACCGTATTTGCGATGGGTCGCAATACGTTAACCATCTCGTCAAGGGACAAAATGTGGTCCCCATGATTCACCATGGTTAGAAATGGTGTCAATGGCAATGTGTTCCCTCATTCGATGTCGATCCTATGCTTTTATAACTATTGTTACGCGGGGTATTCCTAAGATGTCTTGGAAGGGCGACGTAAGTCTAAGCAACCGATGTCCGTGCAGCTACTATATGTCAACTGGGGTCCCCTTCGTATGCTAGACCTAACTGTAAGTGTCATACGGGAAAACTGATGTCAAGAGCAATTGAGAATAAAAGAGAATGAGAATGAAAGAAAGATTGATTTCATTAATGAAAGCTATTATAAAAAGGCAGTACGGTGTCGAGGAGGAGAGACACCAACATAGAGAATTATTTGCTTGCTTGCAAGTTTGACTACCTGATCCCAGCTAATAACGCTTAAACAAATAAACCAAAGTTACAAGACTTGATTTAAATAAGCTAGAGAATCATAATGGAAATATAGGAAGTAAAACTACTCTATATTTATAACAAAAAGGACTTAGATTCCTACAAGTTAGAAGCATGTCTGTTGGCATCAACCTTCTCTTTAACATTAGGGTTTGCACGCGCGGCGCTGGCCGCAGGGCATGGGTCGATCGCTGACAACGAGCGTGCATTGGGGTGCAGCATGTCGAGGGGTGCTGTTGGCATCTGCCTATGACTGGGAATTGTTGAGGGCTATCAATGGGGCGACATAGGCACATGTGCGCTTGTCACTTGGCGCATGAAAGATCACGGGGCCGTCTATAGCACTAGGCTATAGGAGGCTTACTAGGATGCCACGGGGTGGGTCCAAGGGGTCATGGGGCATGGCTGGAAAGCCACCCATGACATAGTACATATGGAATAGTACTAGTATGTAAAGTAGACAGAACAACATAGGAAACTTTTGTTGCTCAGATAAGATGTAAATAAAGTACATCAAGAAACTACGAAGCGACTTATAGAATCACCTGTCAAGTCTTATCATGCTTAAGTCATTCTGAACTTCTTTGGATTAAGTGAGACATATGAGCTATGTGTGGGATAAAAAATATGATGTAAAGGTAACAATATGTACAAACAAAGACAATGAAAATGGCACCTATGCATTTTACCAAATCGTCCAAAGGGCCCACATTTGCCTGTATTGAACTATGCATCTCACCAGTCCGTTCATAGTCACCACATTTGCCTGCATTAAACTCCACCAATGATCATGTTGATGATATGTTGAGGTTCCTCTTGCTCGATCTGTTGGTTGGAGCCCCTATTCCTGAAGTTAGTTTTGGCTCAATCACTCATAAATTCCCGGAGGTGCCCGTTATTGAATGACCGGGATACTTCTTCTATTAGCTGTCGGCAGTCTTCAGTCATGTGGCAGTGAGTGCCATGATACTTACACATCAGGTTAGGGTCTATTTGGGTAGGATTAGAATGAAATGGATGAGGCCACTTGGTTACTTTGATGCGTCCGATGGCAGATACGATGCCGGCATCATCGATGCTGAAGTTGTATTCTGATAACCTTGGTGCCTCCCTGACCCCGAGTGACATGTCAAAACTGTTTTTGCTCATGAGTCCCCAGATATTATGACCTCGATCGTTTCTTTTTTCATTCCTCGCAGGGTTACATCCGGAATCGTTGCCCCTTCAATCTCCGTTATACTATTGATATCGATCATTGTTTGTTCTTGGTTCATGATTGATGACTCTTTTAGACCTATCATTAGTTCTGATGGGATACACAGACCCAGAGGGGGGCCACAGTTAATCATCCTCGACTCTAATTTTCAATTGGTACCTATTATGGACGTCAGCCCAAGTTATCATCGGGTACTCTATCAAAATCTATTTCTGTTGTTGTGAAGCTAGAGAGCTTTAGGGGTCTAGTCCTTGAGTGAATGCTTGAACGGTCCAATCGTCCGCAACTGTGGGCAGGTCCATTCTTTCCATTTGAAACTCGATACGAATTCCCTGAGTATTTCTTTATCTCTTTGTTTCACTTTAAAGATGTCCAATTTCCTGGTCTCAACTTTGATGGCCCCGGCATGAGCTTTTACGAAGGCATCTACAAGCATAGCAAACTAATCAATAGAATTAGGGGGCAGGTTGCGATAACATATCATTGCTCCTTTAGACAGGGTTTCTCCAAACTTTTTCAGTAGAACCATCTCGATTTCGTCATCTTCTAAGTCATTTTCCTTGATGGCACATGTGTAGGAGGTCACGTGTTCATTTGGATCTGTGGTCCTATTATACTTTGGAATTTTGGGCATACGGAACTTCTTTGGGATCGGTTTCAGAGCTTCACTCAGAGGGAAAGGTTTTTGGACAAATTTCTTGGAATCCAGGCCTTTCAATATCGGGGGTGCTCCTGGGATTTGATCAACCATAGAGTTATAGGTCTCCACTTTTTTATCATTGGCTTCGATTTTCTTTTCTCCCGATTCCACCCGCTTTGTCAGTTCCTCAAGCATCTTTATTATTTCGAGGTTGGTTTTGGGTTCAACTTCACTCGGCCTTTCTGTGGCTGGTTCATTTCTGCGGGTGTTTTCCCAGGATGGTTCGGGCTCAACTCTGCTGGGGGTGCAACTTTGGTTCTGCAACTCGCCGTTTGTTGAACCTGTAACATTTCGAAGATCACTAGTAAATGGATCTCATCGCCTTCGCCTTCGCCATCATGTGTACCCCGGGCTATCGATTGGGCTCCCCCGCGAATGCTATTTTTGAGGTCGGTACAAGTTTGCGTCGATGACCACATGTGAGTTGGCATCGATTGTGTCCGCGGCCGAAACTCCGTTGGGGTCAACTCGAGGCACCACGTTGCTGGGAACTACATTGTTGTTCTTGCCATGGTGGCCATACTCAGCATCAACGTTCAAATGAGCAGATTGAGAGTTTGACATTTTTAGTTTGGCCAAAAATTAAAATCTCAAAGAATAAGCGCAAAACAGAGAGCGTTGTGGAAATTTGTATAAACTTACCATTATTATCCCTATCCCCACGGTGGGCACCAAACTGTTTACCCTTAAAATGGATAATAATTGAATTTATATGTAGTTTTAAGGATATGTGGATTAATTCAATACAAGTCATTAATGACGTTAGATTAAGCAAATGAAAGACGTAGTAAATGGCCAAACCAATAATAAGAGTGATCTTGGGCTCGGTTAATAGCTCAATGAGGAACCTGCCTCTGATTCCGAGCTTGCACTTGTGGATAACTCAAGAACAAAAATAAGAACTTTGAACAATAAAAAGAGTTGAAGTAAATTGCCTTGGGTATGCGTATTACAATATATTCTATGAATAATAAGCTTCCCCCTTTATATAGTAAGAGAGTTTTACCCTAAGTACAATTCTAAAAAAGGTAAAAATCTTCCGTTTTGCTAATCATCGATTTTCTGCCGATATGGGACGAGATTCACGTTGTGATATCCAGTTGGGCATGGACATCACGGCCCTTTGTTAGTCATGTGAAATTGTTTGGTTATGCTCTCCGAAGTATTGAGGCTCGAACCGGACTCGGAGGACGTGGCTCCGATGCCCCCGAGGACATGTGTTTTGTTCGAGCTCCGATACGAGGGGCTCCTTGCTGTCTCTGATTCCTTACGGTCACGTTCCTGTTCTATTTGCCTCACCGGGAAACAGGGATACTCAGTGGGCTTGGTTTTACCCGTATACACATGGTCTGTAGACAACCCTAGGACAGAACTACTCTGATACCACTGTTGTCATAACCCAAACCGATGGGCCATGACGGGTGCCTGAGTCCTTCCTATCGAATACCCCTAAGCATACATCTAAGATATAAATATGAAATAGGGGTAGGTCATGCGTCACATCTGTCAATAAACTGCTGAATCATATGAATAACATACGTGAGAAAACATGTCCAAAAGACATACATATTTTCTAACGTATTTTATTCACATGATTCAGCAGTTTATTGAAAGATATTACGCATGACCTACCCCTATTTCATGTTTATATCTTAGACGTATGCTTAGGGGTGTTCGACAGGAAGGACTCAGGCACCCGTCATGGCCCATCGATTTGGGTCGTGACATGCATGCACCAAGGTTATCCATACTCGGGGTAGCCTTTAAGCTTTACCATGCCTTGTTTTGGATACTATGTTTTCTGTTATCATGCGTTATATGCTTGTATGACTACATGAACTCCTTGAATCATGCTGGAGATCATGTGTATGTTGATTTCCTATTTGAACATGATACTCGTTATTGTATGGCTTACCCGCCTACACTACGTTGTAGTCGTACATTTCGCACATGCATACACCTTAGCTTGCTATTTTCCTCAGCCCATGAGTATGTGATTTGATATCCGTTGTTTGTAAACATATATTCTTGTATATGCTTTCTATGTGATGGACTAGATTGACAGCATGTGACTCGTCTGTATAGGTTGAGTTATTATAGCATGTGATTTGTCAGTGTTGGTTGTTATGATTATAGCACCTGAGTTGTTTGTGTAGCGTGTGGATAAGGATTCATACCCCTAGGGTCGTCCTCTTATGTTTTTCCTTGATGACGTATACACAGATGATGAAAAAGTTACCAGCATTTGGACTTTGTGTGTCTTCTTTATATGAAAACTCCTTAGATGTATACATGGTTTTTATCGGATATCTTCTCTATATGCTAGCTCCGGAGTGTATACATGCCTTTTATGCATATCTTCTCTATATGAAACTGTTGATGGGTTATTTAGTATCAAATGCATATTTTCTTTATATGCTGCTTTGATTATTAAAATTATTCATGGTACATACTTTTATATAAGTAACTTGATTTGTTTATTCATGCATATCTTCTCTATGTGCAACTGTTGACCGATTTTTTGATATCGCGTGCATATCTTCTCTATATGCAGAGTTGTAGTTGGTTTATGATACTTGTGCATATCTTCTCTATATGTTGAATTATAGTTCGTTATATCTTCTCTATATATTGAACTGTAGTTAGTTTACGATACTTGTGCATATCTTCTCTATATGCTAAACTATAGTTGGTTTACGATACGTGTGCATATTTTCTCTATGTGCATCGACAGCCTTACCTGTATTTCATGCTTAGATTTCAGTATTGTTGTTGTGTACATGTTTATGCTATTGAACTGCACAGCTTAAGTAAAGTGAGTATCTTTTGATTTAAAAATCTCGCTACTACTTAACTGAAATTAGTCAAAATACATAATGAGTACATAGGGTGGATTATACTCATACTGTACTTCTGCTCCTTGCATACATATTTAAGAGTCGAGTTGTTGTGGATGATGAATGCTAGCATTGAGGATATCATCTGAACAAACTTCTAATAGGTAAGCCAACTAACATATACCTCTGACCAAACTAGATATCATCGAATAAATAATAGTATAAGAATGCAGAAATCAATACAGCTATCTGAAGGACTGGTAGTGGAAACCATGAGCGACTAAGAATAAGAATACAACTCCGATATGAAGAAAGTCTACACATCTATTTGAAATTTACATAAACGAAAATATACGTCCTAAACTATCATGAACAAGGTGATAGCTTGCAGCTGGAACGTTGGTACATCCTCAATGCTAGCTTTCGTCACCCACAATGTACTCATTAAGTATCTTGACTAACCTCAATAAAGTAGTGATGAGGTTTTTATGTCAAAACATACTCACCTTAGTTAACATGTACAGGTCAATAGCATAAACATGTACACATTAATAGTACTAAAATCTAAGCATAAAGGACAGGTAAGGCCATAGGTGCACATCAAGAAGATATGTGCAAGTATGGTAAACCAACTACAATTGAGCATATATAGAAGATATGCATTCGATATCAAATAACCAATCAACAGATATAAAGAAGATATGCATGAATAAACAAGTCAAGTTACGTAGATTGACATATAGAGAGGATACTTACTGTGAATCATTTCATAAATCAAAGTAGCATTTAGAGAAGATATGCATTTGGTATTAAATAACATGCAACAATTTCATATAGAGAAAATATGTATGAATAAACAAGTTAAGATACACAGATTGACATATAAAGAAGATACGTACCGTGAATTATTTCATCAATCAAAGCAGCATATAGAGAATATATGCATTTGATATTAATAACCAATCAACAGTTGCATATAAAGAAGATATGCATAAATAAATAAATAAGAAGTTATACATATTGACATATAGAGAAGATATGTACTGTGAAACGTTCCATCAATCAGCACAGCATATAGAGAATATATACATAACAGAAATGTATACATTGAGGAGCTAGCATATAAAAATCATATATACATCCAAGGCTTTTTTATATAGAGAAGATATGCAAAGTCCAAATACTGATTAATTTTTCATTATCCGTGTGTACGTCGTCAAAACAGAAACATCACGACCTTAGGGGGATGGATCCTTATCCACATGCTGTACTGACAACTCACATGCCATAACCATAATAACTGCATGCACAACTCACATGCTATAAAACTAAACCCACATAAATCACTCATGCGTTGTCAATCCAGTCCATCACAATGAAAGCATATACAAGAATACATGTATACGAACAACGGATATCAAATCTTATACTCATGGGCTGAGGAAAATAGCATGCTAAGGTATAATCAAATATACCTATAAAAATTATCAAATAGGGGAACAAGGTTCTAGAACTCAAAACAACTGAGGGGTTAATTGCAGTGGTTCTTAACGAGACATTCTAGGTATCCTTGGAGATACTTAGCTCGTCTGGGCTTGCTACGTCGTGTGGAAGGCATTGAGTGCGCATGTAACGAGGTACATGGCTAGAAGAAGGTCTCTTAGACTCAGAGTGCAAGCTCCTTTGATTTATTCCAACGGTCTTTTTCATACTTTCCTTTCATTCAAATATTATTATGTATACTAGGGAATACCCGCACAAGTAAAACCTCGTAATTTCGATACTTAATTTGGATTAACTATTAGTTCAATAATTTGGAGAATAAGGTATGGTTATGTGTTCGGAGTTTGTTTGAAGATCAACGGGACCTTATGGATGTGTTAACAAACAATTTGGGAGGCTATGGAACTTAGTAAGGATGTCAGAACAACTTGGAAGTGTGTGAAATAAAGAAAAATTAACGTTTCCAAACTCAAGAAGGGTTATGCATCGCATAGCCATAACATCATAAAAATGTCAATTCCAAAGAGGTTTGTGAAGTAGCTGTGCATCTCACAAGGCTGGGACAAATTCTAGGCTGGCCTGGCGCTATAATTATGCTTCAGACGATATCTCAAAGAAATTTCATATTTTCCTTGTACTACAGTTGTGCTTCCCATAGCAAAATGCAGATATAAAAAAAAAATTCGAGGAAGGGTTTTCCCTTTCATAATTTGGCATAACCATCAGAACGTTTGAAGAGCTATTTCACCAAGGATCTTCCCCGGCTTGTAAGGTAAGTTTCCCACAACCAAATTGAGTTTAACCCATAACATTAACACCATGATGGACAAGAAAATACTTTTAAATCCTTAAATATCAAGAAAATTAACAACAAACTTGAACAAGGATTACAACTAGGGTCTTCAACTCTAACTCGAATCGAGTATCTTTATGGATTTATAAACGACAATAGTAGATGGAATCGTATTATTCAACTAGAATCATCATAACTCTAGAAAAATCGGAAACTTAAACTTAGGGTTCTTCGAACCTAATAAAACTATTAATGGTAATTATAGTTATTAGCCTTTAGGGATAGAATTCAATGTAAATTCTGCGTGTTTGACAATTATTTTATGAATTGAAGCATATCTTATTCGAAAGGAAGAAATCAAGGTGAGTTGAAATAATTACTAAAGTTGACTTCTCACAAATATCATGCCATAAGTTGTTGTTAGATTATATAGAATGTTAATATGGATTCTGATTCATATTATCCATTTGAATTGAAGGAAAATGTCTAAATATTTGTCGATTGATTTTCCTAAGAATTTCCTAACATTGCATAAATCATATCTCACATGCATCTCATGACTTGCATATATTTATAACTTGATATTATAGACTATTGAAGTTTCTTACATATAACTTGATAGGACTGTTTCGAAATGCATCACGAGAAAATATTATTGTTATCAAGTTCTTGACGATAAAATTGTTCAAAACTATTTTTGGGAGTTCGTAGATCTCTGATAGAGGTTAGCACATCTTAGAGGTCTAAGATTCTTCGAAACTATTCATGTCAGAGTAGGCCTATTAATGCATTGTTGATTTGGGCACTATGATGAATAACCTTGGTAAGGCATAACGAGTATGTTAGAATCTAAAATTGTGCAACACCACAGGGATGGAGCCTAGGCGATTAGGCTGGGTTCGTCCTTGACTTGCACAAGAATAAATATAAGTCAGAGCCCGTGGTACTCCCAAAACAAAGAGAGAAAGATGAATTTCTTATAAAATGAAAGAAAGAGAATTTTCTTAACGAAATAAAGTTGAGTTTTTATCAAGGATATATGAGTTGTTTATTATACATGCATAATTACTTTTAGAATTTTGCTTCATTTTAGGGAATTATTGCTTGACTTCAGTCTTTATGCTTCTTTTGTTATTGCTAGTTGAGGGTTAGCCGGAGTCATGTCTCGAGCAATTCGCCAAATTCTATAGAGGCTTCATAGATAGTAGATACTATGTACAGAGTCAGCGAGTAAAGTTTAGATTACATTTTATTTTTGGTCGGATATTGATGTTAATATCTGAATTAGGGGTGTACATGGATCGGGTTGGTTCGGTTTTATCAAAACCAAATCAAATCAACTATATCGGTTTGGATTAGTTCGGTTTTGTCGGGTTTTCGGATTTTTTGTTGTTTAAATATTATTTCAATCTTACTTTATTAAATTTTTTATAAGTAAACATATGTTTAATAAAAATATAAAAAATTGACAAATATATTATCTATTAAAATATTCATATGGGAGAATTTTCTTAGTTGTTTTTTTAGTCTTCTGACAATAATTTTTTACGGATGTACACTTTAAAGGTTAACCGAATTTAGTAACAAACATAAAAATTAATATGATACTTGATAATAATAATTACTTCACAATCGAAAAAGATAAGAATTTAATAGATCTTAACATATGTTATCAATATGGAAGAACAAAGAGATTGACGTATTTCAGTAACACTTGATAAGAAAGTAATCATACAGCCCATTATTTAAGGTTAATAAATATGGAAAACTTCATATTCATTAAATATTATATCCCTCAAGAGAATTCCAAATATTTCTAGACATTTTTTAAGGAAAATTCTATATAAAATCTTAAAAGTATATATAAGAATTATAAATTTATATGTTGGTTTGGTTCGGATTTTTTTACTCAATAACAAACCAACCAAACCTAGTCGAATGTTTTAATCGGTTTGGTTTGACTTTTCGGTTTGGTGCGATTTTCCGGTTCGGTTTGTACGCTTCTAGCCTGAATTATGCATACATTTTCAGATTAAGTTTTTCAGAAATATAGAAAGACGTTTTCTTTGGTTCTACATATTGACCTGCTTAGCCTAATAGAAAGAATAGAATAGAAGGTTCGCTCGGTCAAGTTAAGGCATCGATTGCCTGGTATGGCTCGGTGAAAAAGCGAACGGTGACAACAGACTTATATATACTCAGACTTTCAGTAGAAGCTCATGACTTTGCTAGTGAATTTTAGATTATAGACTTGTTAGTGTTGAGTTAATGCTCAGTTTTTTGGCCTATATTATCGAATGATCTTATTATAAATTTCGAAAATATTATGTTCAATTTAGACTTTCAGTTAATTAAAACAGAGTTCACTCGACAGGTTAGGTAGGTCGAGTGCCATCACATCCTACCCCATTTTCCAAACGTGATAAGTTTTTTGTGGTAAGCTAATTTGAGACGTCATTGAATCTATATTTCATCTAATTATTATGTATTATTATTTATTTTTAAGTAGTGAATTTAAATTGTTTTCATTACAAACTATATGATTATTTTGTGCTTTCATGATGTTAAAATGCTACAATGATAGATTAACGTATTTTTTAACTTTACGGAATAAATTTAAGGTATAAGAAAATGAACCAATTAAAGAACCGGCGAAAGTTTCACTTTTAAGACCCAATAGTAGTAATTTTACATATTTGATACATTGATATATAAAATTTTCTACCATTAATTTCTTTTGATGTCCATCGCAAATCCTGGGGTACTAATGCTAGTTAGAGTAAAAAAGAAAATCTTTCATAATCTTACTTTAATTTGTATCTTTTGTCGATGAGAGATTCCTAGCAAATTTTTAATAGGACAGCCAAAATAAACGACGAAACCCGTTATTTCAGAAGAGAAAAGAGCTCGTAATGATATCTATCATATGATACGATTGTGTTCATTGACGATTAATGAGGTAGGCTTTCGCCATGAAAAAATAAAATAAAATAAATCAAAGCAACCTTCCAATTTGGATGATAAAACTACTTACGTCCAGGTTCAATGTATATTCACCACCAGTTAATTATGTGACAAACATAGCTTTGTACGATATTTCTAATGTCGTAACGCATATAAATCTCTGTAATCGTGACAGTCGAAAAAGGGACCCCGTAATCCAAAAAATAATGCCATTGCGAAAATGGATCCAGCTTTCTAGGTGTCACGACCCAAATACCTAACCAATCATGATAGCGCCTATCGTGGAATTAGGCAAGCCAACATTCTCAATATGCTTTCAATATATAACAGAAGTGAGCTAAAGCAATTAAACTAACTGAAGGTTTATATAATAACGGGGTAAAAACCCAAAACACAAGTGCAGAATGATAGCCCAACATCGGGGTGTCACTAAGTCATGCGCATCTAACAACCAATCTAGAAACAGAGTATATTACAATATGTGCCAAATGCCAATACAAGAGAGAAAAGATAATAAAAAAGGAGAAACAAGGACTGCGGATGCCGGCAGCTACCTCATAAGTCCCGATAATCAGCTCGCGCATGAACTCAGCGACCGCCAGAACTGTACACACCTGGATCTGTACATGAAGTGCAGGTTGTAGCATGAGTACAACCAACTCAGCAAGTAACAGAATTAAATAAGGAACTGAGAAGCAGTGACAAGCTATAAAAAAAATACAGATCATTTCAAAAGTTTTCAGTAAAGAGTGAACATGCTTTCAAATCCGGTGGTATAAGTCAAATCAGTTCGAGCTCAAGTAAAACAGATATGAATCTTCCAGAAATTTCACAACAACAACAGATAACAACTAAGTGCAATAATAAATAAAAGCAAGTACAGCCTCTCAAGGCAGCAGTCACTCAACTCATCTCAACAGCTCATACTCTCGGCTCTCAGCTCTTAATACACACTCTCAATAGGTACCTGCGCTCACTGGGGATGTACAGACTCCGGAGGGGCTCCTTCAGCCTAAGCACTATATTGTTGCGGCGTGCAGCCCTATTTTTGCGGCGTGCAACCCGATCTAAGATTGTTGCGGCGTGCAGCCCGATCCAACATTGTTGTAGCGTGCAACCCAGACCAAGTCACAATCCCTCACGGTGCACGCTTACACGCTCGTCACGTAGCATGTGTGTCACCTCCAAATATTCACATCATACCAATTCTCGGGGTTTCATACCCTCAAAATCATATTTAAGACTGTTACTTACCTCAACCGCGCAGAAATCCTACTCCGAAATGCCTTTGTCTCTCGAATCGGCCTTTCAATGCCCCGAATGTAGCCACAAACAGTACGAGATAATCAATATTGGCTAAAAGGATCAATTCCACAAGCAAACTACTAAAATATAGTCTAAAAATCCAAAATCGGTTGAACCCACCGCCCCCCGGGCCCACGTCTCAAAATCCGACAAAAGTCACAAAACCCGAAAGCCCATTCACTGACAAGTCTAACCATACCAAATTTATCAAAATTCGACCTCAATTGTCCCTCCAAAACCCCAAAATTCACTCTCCAATTCTCAAGCCCTAATCTCCCAAATCTCACCTCAAACACTCACCAACTAGGTGTAAACATTAGTGGAGAAATACCATTATTGAAAATAAATAAGCACAAGGAACTTACCTCAGTGATTACTCCGAAATCTCTCTCAAAATCCCCAAAATCCGAGCTCAAAAATGATGAAAATGGTAAAAACTTTCGAAGTCTTCTATTTATAGGTTCTGCCCAGATTTCTCGCACTTGTGGCTCTATTTCCGCATCTGCGGGCAAAGCCCCGCTTCTGCGGAAAAATCACTAAAACACAGCCTCCGCTCCTGTGATCAAGTGACTGCATCTGCGCTCTTCGCGGGTGCGGGAACTACATCGTACCTGCGGTCCAAACTCGCACCTGCACCCCTAAATCCGCTTTTGCGACCATCGCAGGTGCAGGAATGCCATCGCACCTGCGTCCTCTGCCCAGATCCTCCTTAGCCACATCTGCGGCTCCTCCTTCGCTTCTGCGGCTACACCAGTAGCAGCAGCTTCAGCTGCAATTCCTCAACTCCCATCAAGCCGTTAACCACCCGAAATTACCCCGAGACCTCCGGGACCTCAACCAATTATACCAACAAGTACTATAGCCCGATACGAACTTAGTGGAACTTTCGAATCCCTCAAAACAACATCAAAACGCCAAATTACACCCGGATTCAAGCCTAAAGAACTTCTAAACTTTTGAATTCCACAACGACACTGAAACCTACCAAATCACGTCTGATTGACCTCAAAGTTTACACACAAATCAAAAATGACACCACAAACATATTCCAACTTCCATAAATCCAATCCGACCCCGATATTAAATTTTTCACTACCGGCCAAAATCGTTAAAATTTCAACTTTCGCCAATTCAAGCCTAATTCTACTACGGACCTCCAAATCACATTCCGGATGCGCTCCTAAGCCCAAAATCACCTAACGGAGCTAATGAAATCATAAAAATTCAAATTGGAGGTCGTTTTCCCACAAGTTGACATCCGGTCGACTTTTTCAACTTAAGCTTCCAATTAAGAGACTAAGTGTCTCAATTCGCTCCAAAACTACTTCGGACCTGAACCAACCAACCCAGTAAGACATAATACAGTTGTAAAGCACAAAAGAAGTAAAAATGGGGGAAACGAGGCTATAACTCTCGAAACGACCGGTCGGGTCGTTACATCCTCCCCCTCTTAAACAAACGTTCCTCCTCGAACGGGTCTAGAAACATACCTGGAGTCTCAAATATGTGTGGATATCTGCTCCGCATCTCCCGCTCGGTCTCTCAAGTGGCCTCCTCTATAGGCTGACCTCTCCACTACACCTTCACTGAAACTATATCCTTTGACCTCAACTTCCGAACTTGCCGCTCCAAAATGGCCACCGGCTCCACATCATAAGTCATCATCTAACTGAACCTTGCTGAAATCCAAAACATGGGACGGATCGTCGATATACTTCCGGAGCATGGAAACATAAAATACTGGATGCACACTCGACAAGCTAGGTGGCAAGGCAAGCTTGTAAGTCACCTCCCCGATCCTCTGAAGTACCTCAAAAGGCCCAATGAACCGAGGGCTCAATTTTCCCCTCTTACCAAACCTCATAACACCCTTCATAGGTCATACCTTCAGCAGAACCTTCTCCTCAACCATGAAAGACACATCACAGACCTTCCTGTCAGCGTAGCTCTTCTACCTAGACTACGTCGTGCGAAGCCACTCCTAAATCAATTTCACCTTGGCTAATGCATCCTGGACCAAGTTTGTACCCAAGAGCCTAGCCTCACCCGGCTCAAACCATCCCACCGGAGATCTGCACCGCCTCCCATATAAAGCCTCGTATGGAGCCATGTGAATGCTCCACTGATAACTGTTGTTATATGCAAACTCCGCGAGCGGCAGAAACTGGTCCCATGAACCCCCAATATCAATGACACAAGCGCGTAACATGTCCTCCAATAGGGATAGTGCCCTCGGATTTTCCATCCGTCTGAGGGTGAAAGGTTATGCTCAACTCAACCTGAGTACCTAACTCTCGCTGCACGGCCCTCCAAAACTGCGATGTAAACTATGCGCCTCTATCTGAAATGATAGAAACTGGGACACCATAAAGGCGAACAATCTCTCGAATGTAAATCTTAGCCAACTGCTCTTAGAATAAGTAGTACCAATCACCCATATAGCATCGAACTTCCTCGAAGTCCGTGGGATCCCAACTACGAAATCCATGGTGATCCGCTCCCACTTCCACTCTGGGATCTCTAACCTCTGAAGCAAGCCACCCGGTCTCTGATGCTCATACTTAACCTGCTGACAGTTGAGACACTGAGCCACAAACCCAACTATATCCTTCTTCATCCTTCTCCGCCAATAGTGTTGTCTCAAATCCTGGTACATCTTCGCGGCACCCGGATGAATGAAATACCGCGAGCGGTGGGCCTCCTCAAGAATCAACTCCCGAAGCCCATCCACATTTGGCACACATATCCGGCCCTACATCCTCAACATGCCATTATCACCAATAGTCACATCTCTAGTATCACCTCGCTGAACCCTGTCCTGGAGGACGAGCAGATGGGGGTCATCATACTGACGCTCCTTGATACGATCATAAAGAGAAGACCTAGAGACCATACAAGCCAATACCCGGCTCGGCTCCGAAATATCCAATTTGACAAGCTATCTAGCTAAGGCATGAACATTCAATGCCAAGGGTCTCTCTGCTGCTGGAAGATACGCTAAACTCCCCAAACTCTCCGCCCGGCGACTCAAGGTATCGGCCACCACATTGGCCTTCCCGGGATGGTACAAAATGGTGATATCATAGTCCTTGAGAAGCTACAACCACCTCCACTGAAGCAAGTTAAGATCCTTCTGCTTGAACAGATTCTGTAAACTCCGATGATCAGTGTAGATCTCACAATGAACCCCGTGTAGATAGTGCCGCCAAATCTTCAATGCATGAACAATAGCTGCTAACTCAAGATCATGGACAGGATAGTTCTTCTCATGGATCTTCAACTGGCGCGAAGCACAAGCAATCACTCTACCCTCTTGCATCATAACACATCAAATACCTATCCGCGAGGCATCACAATACATAGTGTAAGAACCAGAAGCTGATGGCAGAACTAGAACTAGGGTTGTGGTCAAAGTAGTCTTGAGCTTCTGAAAGCTCTCCTCACACTCATCCGAACACCTAAATGGAGCACCTTTTTGGGTCAATTTGGTCAAGGGAGATGCAATAGATGAAAAACCATCCACAAAACGACGGTAATAGCCCGCCAAACCAAGAAAGCTCCTAATCTCCGTGGCTGAGGATGGTCTGGGCCAACTCTGCACCACCTTTATCTTCTTCGGATCTACCTAAATACCATCACTGGACACACGTGCCCCAAGAACACCACTGAACCGAGCCAAAACTCATACTTGGAGAACTTTGCATAAAGCTTCTCCTCCCTCAATCTATGTAACACAATCCTCAGATGTTGGGAATGCTCCTCATGGCTACAAGAGTACACCAGGATATCATCAATGAATACAATAACGAATGAGTCCAAATAAGGTTGAAACACATTTTTCATCAAATGCATGAACGTTGTTGGGGCGTTAGTCAGCCCAAAAGACATCACAAGGAACTCATAATGGACATATCGAGTCCTGAAAGCTGTCTTAAGAATATCCGAATCCCGAATCTTTAGCTAGTGATACCCTGACCTCAAATCAATCTTGGCGAACACCCTCGCCCCCTGAAGCTGGTCAAATAATCATCAATACGTGGCAAAGGATACTTGTTCTTGACTGTGACCTTGTTCAATTGCCTGTAGTCAATGCACATCCTCATAGAACCAACCTTCTTCTTTACAAATAGAATCGGTGCACCCCAAGGTGACACGCTAGGCCGAATAAACCCATTATCAAGGAGTTTCTGAAGCTGTTCCTTCAACTCCGTCGGTGTCATACGATATGGTAGAATAGAGATGGGATGAGTGCCCGACACAAAATAAATACCGAAGTCAATATCCCTGTCAGGCGGCATGCCTAGTAGGTCTGCAGGAAACACATCCGGAAAATCACGCACCACCGGAATAGAATCAATGTCAGGAGTATCTGCACTAACATCCCTCACAAAAGCCAAATAGGATAGACAACCCTTCTCAACCATCCGATGAGCCTTCAAGTATGAAATCACTCTACTGGGAACATAGTCTATAGAACTGCTCCACTTAACTCTCGGCAACCCAGGTATTTCTAATATCACAGTCTTAGCGTGACAATCTAGAACAACATGACATGGAGACAATCAATCCATACCCAACNTATCACATCAAAATCAACCATACTGAGCAGCAAAAGATCCACTCTGGTCTCCAGACCCCTAATAGTCACCACACATGACCGATATACGCGATCCACAATACTAGTATCACCCACAGGATTAGATACATGAACAAGTAAAACTAAAGAGTCATGGGGCATATCCAGAAAATGAGCAAAATATGAGGAAACATATGAATAAGTGAAACCAGGGTCAAATAATATAGAGGCATCTCTGTGGCAAACTGAGACAATACTTGTAATCACAGTATCTGAAGCAATGTCACCTGGTCTGGCAGGGAGGGCATAGAAATGGGCCTGGCCTCCCCCTGATCTACCTCCTCCTCTCGGGCAACCCCTAGTTGTCTGGGCTCCACTCCGGGCTGGCTGAGCGGGTGGTGGAGGGGCTGGTGCTGATGACATAGACTGGCTCCTCTGCGGAGCAGGACCTCCCACTATACAGGGACACTCTCTCCTCATGTAACCAAAATCCCCACACTCATAAAAACTCCCCAGTGCTGGTGCAGGGGACTCAAGGGAACCCCGAGCACAGGGATAACTGGTAGAAGGACCTGGTATAGACGAACCCTGACCCGATGGAGCACGGGACGAACTCTGCATTGGGAGGGCATCGAGAGATGAACGGCCCTGAGGATAACTGTGAGAACCATGGCCAGATGATGTACCATGGTGAACTGGACGTGCTGTCTGAGTATGTCTGAAAGGACGATATCTACCGTGCTGGAATTGACCCCCAGAAGGAGCACTGCTAAATCCAACCTGTCCACGAGGCCTCTTGTCCTCCCTCTCAACCCTCTCCTGACTGCGAACCATCTCAATCTGATGAGCAATGTAGACAACCTCATCAAAAGTAGCACCAGACACTCTCTCTCTGGTCATAAGCAATCGCAGCTGAAAAGTGAGGCCATCTATAAGCCTCTTGATCCTCTCCGTGTCTGTGGGAACCAACCAGATAGCATGACTGGCCAACTCCGAGAATTGCATCTCATACTACGTCACAGACATATCACCCTGACGAAGCTTCTCAAACTGTCTGCGCAGCTCCTCTCTACGGGATTAAGGTATAAACTTCTCCAGAAAGATAACGGAGAACTGCTGCCAGGAAGGGGCGCTGCTCCAACCGGCCTACACCTCTTGTAAGCCTCTTACCAACTGAATGCAGCCCCAGAGAACTAAAAGGTAGTAAACGAGACCCCACTGGTCTCCATAATACCTGTTGTACGGAGTATCCTCTGACACCTGTCCAAGAAACCCTATGCATCCAGTCCCTCTACACCACTGAAAGATGGAGGCTGGAATCTCCCAAACCTCTCCAATCTACGCTGATCATCCTCAGGCATAGCAAGAACCATATAGTCCTGAGCAGCTGCAACCAGCTAGGCTGGTGGTGCCCCCGGTGTTTGGAGTCCCTGTAGTACCTGCTCAGGTGTGCAGGATGCGGGAGTTTGAGTGCCTCCCCCGGCCTGAGAAGTGGTTGCTACCATCAAAACAAAGACCACCTGAGCAAGGCCGGTGCACATGGTCAGAATCTGAGCTAAGGCCTCCTGAAGGCCAGGAATCACAATGAGCACAGGTGGTGCCTGAGCTGGTGCATCAACAACTGGAATATGGTCCTAATCTGGGGAAACTGGTAGATCTGTAGGTATTGCCCCAGCTGTTGTGCGGGCTGCACCTCTGCCCCTACCGCAGCCTCTACCGCGACCTATGCCTCTCGCGGCCCTAGCTGGTGGTACTGGTGACTGTACATCCTGCCCAGTAGTACGAGTCCTCACTATCTGTGAGAGAATGAAATAACATATGTTTAGTTACTAGAATCAACAGATTCGATTGACAAGAATTCAAGAATCTGGAGTTTCCTAAGGGTTCTGCAGCCTCTCGAAGATAAGTACAGACGTCTCTGTACCGATCCACAAGACTCTACTAAACCTGCTCATGATTCGTGAGGCCTATGTAACTTAGAATCTGATACCAACTTGTCACGACCCAAATACCTAACCAGTCATAATGGTGCCTATCGTGGAACTAGGCAAGCCGACATTCTCAATATGCTTTCAATATATAACAGAAGTGGGCTAAAGCAATTAAACTAACTGAAGGTTTACATAATAACGGGGTAAAAATCCAAAACACAAATGCGGAATGATAGCCCGACATTGGGGTGTCACTAAGTCATCAGCATCTAACAACGAATCTAGAAACAGAGTCTACTACAGTCTATGCCAAATGCCAATACAAGAGAGAAAAGATAGTAAGAAAGGAGAAACAAGGACTGCGGACGCCAGCAGCTACCTCGTAAGTCTTCGATAATCAGCTCGCGCACGAACTCAGCGACCGCCAGAACCGTACACACCTGGATCTGCACATGCATTGCAGGGCGTAGCATGATTATAATCAACTCAGCAAGTAATAGAATTAAATAAGGAACTGAGAAGCAGTAACGAGCTATAAAAAAATACAGATCATTTCAAACGTTTTTAGTAAATAGTGAACATGCTTTCAAATCCGGCGGTATAAGTCAAATCAGTTCGAGCTCAAGTAAAACAAATATGAATCTTCCAAAAAATTCACAACAACAACAGATAACAACTAAGTGCAATAATAAATAAAAGCAAGTACAGCCTCTCAAGGCAGCAGTCACTTAACTCATCTCAATAGCTCATACTCTCGGCTCTCAGCCCTAATACACACTCTCAATAGGTACCTGCACTCACTGGGGGTGTACAGACTCCGGAGGGGCTCCTTCAGCCCAAGCACTATATTGTTGCGGCGTGCAGCCTGATCCAATATTGTTGCGGCGTGCAGCCCGATCCAATATTATTGCGGCATGCAACTCGATCCAATATTATTACGGCGTGTAACCCGATCCAATATTGTTGCGCCGTGCAACCCGATCCAATAATATATATATAGCCCGAAGGCTTGTTGCGACGTGCAACCCGATCCATATACCTCATAGCTCGCAGCTCGGCACTCAGGCCCTATCTCAGTCACTAACCTCTCCATCCCCTCGGCTCACAGAATATCATAATAATTAGCCCAAATAGAGAATACAACAAGTATCAACAAGAAATGAAAGGGAACGGATATATAACACACAAGTAAGACTGTGACTGAGTACAAGACATCAATTAGTAGTCAATTTAACAAGTATACGACTGTTGCGGGTCCCAATAGTAATATCATATGGCCTAAGCATAGTTTCTAACATGAAAGGCACTCAATTGCTCAAAGAAAAGGAAAAACAAGTAATAACAATGTCTATTCGACTTTACAGTCTCACGGGACGGACCAAGTCACAATCCCTCAAGGTGCACGGTCACACGCCTGTCACCTAGCATGTGCGTCACCTCCAAATATTCACATCATACCAATTCTCGGGGTTTCATACCCTCAGAACCAGATTAAGACTGTTATTTACCTAAACCGCGCAGAAATCCTACTCTGAAATGCCTTTGCCTCTCGAATCAGCCTCCAAATGCCTCGAATCTAGCCACAAACAGTATGAGATAATCAATATTGGCTAAAAGGATCAATTCCACAAGAAAACTACTAAAATATAGTCCAAAGATCCGAAATCGGCTCGACCCGGCCCCCCGGGCTCACGTCTCAAAACTCGACGAAAGTCACAAACCCCGAAAGCCCATTCACTCACAAGTCTAAGCATATCAAATTTATCAGAATCCAAAATCAATTGCCCCTCCAAAACCCCAAAATTCCCTCTCCAATTCCTAAGCCCTAATCTCCCAAATCTCACCTCAAACACTCACAAACTAGGTGTAAAAATCAGTGGGGAAACACCATTATTGAAGATAAATAGGCACAAGGAACTTACCTCAGTTATTACTCCGAAATCTCTCTCAAAATCCCCAAAATCCGAGCTCAAAAATGATGAAAATGGTGAAAAATCTCGAAGTCTTCTATTTATAGGTTCTGCCCAGACTTCTTGCACCTACGGCTCTATTTTCGCATCTTCGGAGCCGTATCTGCGGGCAAAGACTCGCTTCTGCGAAACAATCACTGAAACACTGCCTCCGCTCTGTCAAGTCCCTTCTTTCTCGCGAAAGCGGGCTTCGACGTTGTGATAACTCTTTTAAAGGAAGGGTGTTAAAAGAGAGAGTCGCCACCTAATGGATTAAGGTACGTTAGGGCACCTATTTGTAGATAACTCTGGATTAACCAATTGCATCAGCAAAGATCGGGTAAGGGCTCAAATTACCTCGAGAAGAAGGTGTTAGGCACTCTTCGAGGTCCACAACTGTGGGTCCCAGCCGAACTCGAATTATATGAATTAGTCTATGTGATTAAATAAACGAAGAGAGAGCACAAAAATTTAAGAAATTTATTATAAATAGATTTTGAACAGAGGGTACAATTATTTTTGATTCTAGTAGGAAAAGAAAGAAAATAGGGAGAGTCCTAAATTTTTTAGCCTAAAGGATCACCCCGTGCAACATAAATAATACTTTGTAACTCCCTCCAGATTGGGTGTTACTCGTATAATTCAGCGGACACAGACTATCATCTTCTGCTACCCGATTACTATCTTTAAGTTGTTACCTAAAGTGTACTAGTTCAATTATAACTCGTACCCTATGCGTGCACTACCCGTCCCATGCCTACGGTCCAGGAGACTCACCAGTTAAATGAAACAAGAAAGAAAGGAAGCCCAAAGTGTTATGAATATCAACGAAAGAGCAAGAACCCAGAATTTCTAGCCTTGGCTTTCAGCCGGCCAGGAATCAAAATGCAGAACAAGATTGTTAAAGAGCAAAGAGCACACAAATTAATATTTAGTAATTTTTCTTAATGATTCCGACTTGTTTCAAAGGGGAGTGGGGAGGGGTTTATATAGTAGTAGAAATTAACATCCAAACAAGGAAAGTCATCAATCAAACACGAGAAAGGAAAGAATCATCACATGCAATGAAATCAGTAAGGAAAAGAGAAAAAATCTCAAACCCTAATTTTAGGGAAAGTGTAAAATCGGCAGAAATCTAAAATAAATAAAAGGTAAAAATCACATGCTACATAGAATAAGATGAACATAGACAGAAAAGGTCAAGGAACTGAACCATCTTTGGTTTGAAATTGATGAGATCCACTTGCCATGTTTAGGCAAGCGATATATAGAAGGTTCCAGTACCAGGGGTAAGTAGAATATGTCAAGAAACACCTATGTAATCCCATATCCGGTGGGATTAGGAGAGAAATTTGGGGGGGAGACGCTAGGGTTTGGGCAGAGAGAAGGGGAGGTTTGAGAGCATTCAAAGGCAGCAAGTGGTGAAGAGTGATTAGGATTAGGGGCGTATTAGGTAAATTAAAAGGGTAGGAGAAATAGGGGCCATTGATGTCAGAGATCAACGACCACGATTAGTTGGGGGTTTTGGGTCGGGTAAGTTAAACGGGTCGCTACCGGGTATGGGGTTGGGTTAATTGGTCTTGGGCTAGGGGTAATTGGGCTATGTTTGGGTAGTTAGATCCGAAAGTAGAAGGAATTTAGGGCTAGATTTTAAATACCCAATGTTTAATAAATAAATAATTTATAAAAAATAATAAATAAATAATTAAAAATATTATTTATGCATGAAAAGGATTAAAAAAATTAAAAAGTTATTTTCTGCATAAATAATATAATTATACATGCATATGGGATATTACTGCAAAATGTGCAATTTAGCCCTTAAAATACAAATGTAATTATAAAAAATGCCCTGACAATATTTAAAATCTCATATTGGTATAAATGATAAGTTTAGATGATTAAATCATCATAAAAATAATTTGGAGGGTAACTATTAGATATTTATATAATAAAATACATAAATAAATTAATTTAAAGCCTTTAAAATATTATGAAAAAAAAATTATGAAGAATGCTTGTATATGCTTTTAAACTAAATGATGATGCATACGTACTATTTTGAATATATATATACGAGGAAAAAATTGGGTATCAACAGCTGCCTCTCTTTACCCGGGAAGGATGAAAGAGTTATCGAGTAAAGAAATGATAACTGATTTTGACCGAACGGGGTGATTTTGAAAACTATAGGTCGAACCCTAGTTTCTGAGCTGCCTACATATCCCTGGGTTTATAGGAATCAGGCCATGTGTAGTTCCGGATCCAACGGTGGAATAAACCGATAGAGTTGTTGTAGGAACGGACAAGCTTTTCTAGACAGGATGGTATCGGGATTGTAAATGGATGTAGCTGGGGGGGAGGGGTGGATATGGATATTTGAACGGTTATCAGATGGGAACGGGTAACAGACGGTGGATGGTTACGTTTGAAATAATTTCAAGATACGAACGTTGAACGGAAACCGGAACGAAGATTGCTCCTGTTAGGAGAACGGTTACTTCCTGGATTACCTGCAAAACTTAAAACACAATGCATGCGAGTATATATGGATTATTGCGAGTATTTAAACATCATGTAAATTCCCTTTGGACCATGAAAGTTGTCTTTGCACGATGGGGATGGTGTCCTTAGACCATGATATCACGGGCCATGAATCGTGAGATAGGGGATTCGCAGGCCATGAAATGATGTTCTCGGGCCATGAGGAATGTGCCTCAGAACTATGACGCCTTTGAATAATGATGTGCAATATTGAGAGATCCTCAGGCCATGGCATGGTGTTTTCCGGCTATGAGGATGATGCCTTCGCACTATGATGCCTTCAGAAAAAATGGCGATATTTCAGCTCATGATATGCAAAGACATGATGCTTGGTTATGCGAAAAGAAACAAGATAGAGCTTAGTCTTGTGTAGGATCGGGGGCAGCGCTTAGCCCCGAAGTGGAGAATAGTGCAAGGTTTTAAATAGCGTAGCATTTGGGGTTACGTAAGGAAAAGCAAAGCTTAGCCTTATGCGACTAGGGAGGCAATGCTTAGCCTCATGCGAAATGGGAGACAATGCTTAGTCTCATTCAATGGGAGACAAAGCTTAGTCTCGTGAAGGGGAAGGCAATGCTTAGCCTCATGCGAAATGGGAGACAATGCTTAGTCTCATTCAATGGGAGACAAAGCTTAGTCTCGTGAAGGGGAAGGCAATGCTTAGCCTTATGCAATTGAGGAGGCAGGGCTTAGCCTCATGCAAGCGGGAGATAATGCTTAGTCTCATGCAGGGTAAGGCAATGCTTAACCTTATGAAATTTGAGGAGGCAGGGCTTAGCCTCATGTAAGCGGGAGACAATGCTTAGTCTCATTCAATGGGAGACAAAGCTTAGTCTCGTGAAGGGGAAGGCAATGCTTAGCCTTATGCAATTGAGGAGGCAGGGCTTAGCCTCATGCAAGCGGGAGATAATGCTTAGTCTCATGCAGGGTAAGGCAATGCTTAACCTTATGAAATTTGAGGAGGCAGGGCTTAGCCTCATGTAAGCGGGAGACAATGCTTAGTCTCATGCAGGGGAAGGATATGCTTAGCCTTATGCAATTTGAGGAGGTAGGGCTTAGTCTCGTGCAGGGGAAGGCAATGCTTAGCCTTATGCAATTGAGGAGGCAGGGCTTAGCCTCATGCAAGTAGGAGACAATGCTTAGTCTCATGCAATGGGAAAGGCAGAGCTTAGCCTTGTGCAATTAAGGAGGCAGGGCTTAGCCTCATGCAAGATGGGAGACAATGCTTAGTCTCATGCAATCGGAAAGGCATAGTTTAGCCTTATTCAATTTGAGGAGCCAGGGCTTAGCCTCATGAAAAGGTGGAGACAATGCTTAGTCTCATGCAATGAACATGCAATAAGTAGTAGCGGAGTATTTCTTAGCTGGAAATGTGTTTGCGCTTGGCAACTTTGTCGTTATGAAGACAATGATTCCAAGATGTGCCTGAATTTGAGAATATTTCTTGTTCCTGCATCCAAAGGACAATCGTGAGTTTTACGGGGGAAGGTTGGTTCGTGCCTCCACCTGCCTGCTTTACTTCGCTCTGTATTGAAGTCTTGCTTGAGTTACCACGGGTAGCATCTGGCTGTTTCATAAAAATAAAGTTTTCAAAAATGTGTGTGCATATGATGAATGTAGTTATTTAAAATACATTAGTATGCAATATTAGATAAATTAGATGAACCAATGACTGTCACACTTTAGAGACATTGCGACTTCGTTAGAATTTTGAGGGTCCTCCTCAAAATTCTGCCCCAGTTTACTTAGGCGGTTCTCTGACCGTTCTACACACGGTGCCGTTGGCTGAGCTTGCCCCGAAATTTTGAGGGTCCTCCTCAAAATTCTGCCCCAGTTTCTGATTGTGGGAAAAATGAGAATTTTATTGAATTGTGACTGAACCCACAGGGCTGCCTACGTATCCCCTCTTAAACGGGAATCAGGTCAAGCGTAGTTCAGTTACATCAATTGCATAAATGTAAACAGCTTTAAACATAGTATCTTTTGACTGCATCTGAGTTGATAGGCTTTGGCCAAATCTCTCCATCCATTTCTACGAGTATGAGTGCTCCTCCTGTTAGTAATCTATGAACCATATAGGGTCCTTGCCAGTTGGGTGAGAATTTTCCTTTGGCTTCATCCTGATGTGAAAAGATTTGTTTCAGCACCAGTTGCCCCGGTGCGAACTGTCTAGGTTTGACCCTTTTGTTGAAAGCTCTGGACATTCTGTTCTGATAAAGTTGACCATGACACACTGCATTCATTATTTTCCCGTGAATGAGAGATAATTGTTCATAGCGACTTCTTACCCACTCTGCATCACTGAGTTCAGCTTCCTGTATAATTCTCGGGGAAGGAATTTCTACCTCGGCGGGAATGATGGCTTCAGTGCCGTAGACCAATAGGTAAGGAGTTGCCCCGGTTGACGTGCAAACTGTGGTCCGGTACCACAATAAGGCAAATGGTAACCTCTCGTGCCATTGCCTGTGGTTGTCTACCATCTTCCTTAGTATTTTCTTGATATTATTATTTGCGGCCTCCACGGCTCCATTCATTTTAAGCCTGTATGTTGTGGAATTCTTGTGCTTGATTTTGAAGGTCTCACACATAGCTTTCATTAGGTCACTGTTGATATTGGCGGCGTTGTCAGTGATGATGGACTCTGGAACCCCGAATCGGCAAACAAAAAGATCTCTGACAAAATCTGCAACGACTTTCTTGGTTACAGTTTTGTAGGATGCATCTTCGAACTATTTTGTGAAGTAGTCTATGGCCACTAAAATGAACCTGTGCCCGTTTGAAGTGGCGGGCTCGATTGGTCCAATGACGTCCATTCCCCAAGCAGAAAAAGGCTAAGGTACACTCGTTGCATTGAGTTCATTTGGCGGCACTCGTATCATATCTGCGTGTGTTTGGCACTGATGACATTTCTGGACATTCCTGATGTAGTATGTTTCCATAGTCATCCAAAATTAACCTGCCCTCAGTATCTTCTTGGCTAAAACGAAACCACTCATGTGTGGTCCGCAAGTTCCCGGGTGTATCTCTTCGAGCAGTTTGGAAGCTTCCTTAGCAACACACACCGTAATAATCCTAAATCTGGAGTCATTCTGTACATAATTCCTCCACTTTGGAAGAAATGTTTGGACAATCTTCGGAGCGTGCATTTTTTAGTATGATTTGCATGCTCCGGGTACTCTCCTTTTGCCAAGTACTCCTTGATATCATGGAACCATGGATTCCCGTCTGCTTCTTCTTCAACATGAGCGCAGTAAGCTGGATGATTATGAATCCTTACCGGAATGGGGTCGATGAAATTTTTGTCCGGATGTTGTATCATGGAGGACAAAGTGGCAAATGCGTCTGCGAACTCATTCTGGATTTTCGGGACATGTCTAAACTCTATCTTCGTGAACCTCTTCATCATCTCTTGCACATGATGTAGATATGGTAATATCTTGGTATTCTTTGTAGCCCATTCTCCCTGCCCCTGATGTACCAGTAGATTTGAATCCCCAATTACCAGTAATTCCTGGATATTCATATTAACGGCCAAATTGAGCCCCAATATGCAAGCCTCATATTCTGCCATATTATTGGTGCACAAAAATTTGAGTTTCGCGGATACCGGATAATGTTGACCTGTTTCTGACACCAAAATGCCTCTAATACCCACTCCTTTGAAGTTTGCGGCTCCATCAAAAAACATTCTCCACCAGTCGTAGGCTTCGGCGATATCTTCTCCTACGAATGATACTTCTTCATCAGGAAAATACGTTTTTAGTGGTTTGTAATCTCCTCCTACAGGATTTTCCGCAAGATGATCCGCTAATGCTTGTCCCTTAACCGCCTTCTGAGTCACATAGACGATGTCGAATTCACTCAACAATATCTGCCATTTTACCAGCTTTCCTGTAGGCATGAGTTTCTGGAAGATGTACTTCAGAAGATCCATCCTTGATATGAGATATGTGGTATAGGCACAGAAGTAGTGCCTCATTTTCTGGGCTATCCAGGTCAAAGCACAGCAGGTGCGTTCCAGCAAAGAATACTGTGCTTCATAGGTTGTGAACTTCTTACTCATATAGTATATGGCCTGTTCTTTTCTTCCCATCTCGTCGTGTTGTCCCAAGACACAACCGAAAGACCCATCTAATACGGAGAGATAGAGTAGCAGTGGTCTACCAGGTTCTGGCGGGACCAGGACTGGCGGTGTGGACAAATATTCTTTGACTCTGTCAAAAGCATTCTGGCAGTCTTTAGTCCAATTAGTTGTGGCATCCTTCTTTAACATTTTGAAAATTGGCTCACATATCACAGTTGATTGTGCTATGAATTGGCTGATGTAATTAAGACGTCCCAAGAAACTCATCACGTCTTTTTTATTCTTTGGAGGTGGTAAATCCTGGATAGCGCCTTGACCTTTGATGGATCTAGCTCAATTCCTCGGCGGCTGACGTTGAATCCTAATAATTTTCCTGCGGGGACCCCAAGGCACATTTTGCGGGATTCAATTTCAAATTGTACCTCCGAAGCCGATCAAATAATTTCCTCAAGTCTGCTATGTGATCTGTACTTTTCTTGCATTTTATGATGACGTCATCTGCATATACCTCTATCTCCTTGTGTATCATGTTGTGGAAAATAGTTGTCATGGCCCTCATATAAGTGGCCCCAGCATTCTTTAGACCAAGCGGCACCATTTTATAGCAGTACACCCCCCCATGGTGTGATAAAAGCTATCTTTTCGGCATCCTCTTCATCCATCCAGATCTGATGATATCCCGCGAAGCAATCCACAAAGGATTGGAGTTCATTCTTGGCGCAGTTGTCGATCAGTATGTGTATGTTGGGTAACGAGAAATCGTCTTTGGGACTTGCTTTGTTCAGGTCCCGATGATCGACGCATACTCTGACTTTCCCATTCTTCTTCGGAACTGGCACGATGTTAGCCAACCAAGTTGGATATTCAACCACTCTGAGAACCATAGCTTTGATCTGCTTGGTGACTTCTTCTTTGATTTTTAAACTCATATTTGGCTTGAACTTTCTGAGCTTCTGCATTACCAGCGGACACATTGGGTTGGTAGGTAGTTTATGAGCCACTATGGACGTGCTCAAACTGGTCATATCATCATAGGACCATGCAAAGATATCCTCATATTCCTTCAAGAAACGAGTGTATTCTTCTTTCTCTGATGGTGACAGGTGAATGCTTACACGTGTTTCCTTGACTTTTTTGGAGTCTCCTTGATTAACTGTTTCAGTCTCATCCAAATTGGACTTAGGCTTGTTTTCAAAGTTTTTCACTTCTCTAACAATTTCCTCGGGCATTATATCCTCTTCCAGATCCTCTAAATCATTATCCTTATGTTGAGTTGTCTCATTACATGTCACAGTCATAAGTTCATCGGGATAGGTAATAATAATGCTGTAGAGAACAAAATGTAAAGAATAATAATAAACACTAAAAACAACAATGTATTTAGATAAATCTTGAAAACGTCAAACGGGTACGGCTCGATGACCCGAGCAATTATTTCAAAACAAAACATGCTTAAAACAAAATACTAAAAATGTCTTAAATGCTCATAAAAATTGCTTTTAAAATAAATGATGTTAATTGCCAGGCTACCCAAGAACTCGATGGGCCCTTGATGGTGCATTAGTCCAGTTCTTGAGAACAACTCCTTTCTCCACTGTCTGAATAATGAGGCCTTCCTCCTCCTCCTCCTCCTCAACTATCGCACTGCAATCCATGTCTTCATCATCCAGAAACAGATTCCTTATACCGGCTAGAACTTCATCTTCTTTGAACTTCCACATCATGCCAGCTTGGTGAAATGACTGGCTCAAATGTGGTACTAGTTGCTCTAGAGGGTAATAAGGACCACGCCATGGTGGCGACCAATTCTGATACTCGTGCCAGGTGTATTCATACCCAAGCCCAAATGTTGTGCCGTGACGCTTTAGATGTATTGGTTTGGTGATCCCCTGGAGATTCTTACCGAGACATTTGCCATGCTCATACCCTGTCCATGCCAATATGCCTTCTATATTACTGCTCCGCCATTTGTCCTTTTCAATTACGTTGACGCGCTTGATGCGATGGTATATTTCTCCACCCAACTTCCTTCTATTCTCGATGACTGGAACAATTTGATTGGTGTAAATGGGATTACTTCCGTCCCCATGGATGATCACTTCCTGATGTTTCCACTCAAACTTCACGACCTGATGTAGAGTAGAAGCTACGGCTCCAGCGGCATGTATCCAAGGTCGTCCCAACAATAGGTTGTAGGTAGCAGATATGTCCAACACTTGAAACTCAACATCAAACCAGGTTAGGACCATCTGTAGGCTGAGGTTGGTTTCCCCAATTGTGGCCCTTTGATACCCATCAAATGCTTTCACATTCATACTTTCTGCCTTGATCTCGTGCAGGCCTTTGCCCAATCTTTTCAGAGTAGTTAGTGGACATATATTAAGACTCGAACCCCCATCTATCAGGACTCTGGCAATGAACTTATCCTCAAACTGCACTGTGATATGCAGTGCCCTGTTATGACCTAGTCCTTCTGATGGTAGCTCGTCTTTATGAAAAATGATCTTGTGGCTTTCCAACACTTGTCCTATCATATTGGCCATCTCTCCACTGGAAATGTTGTTGGGTACATAAGCCTCATTCAACACTTTCATCAACGCATTCCTGTGTGCCTTAGAATTCTGTAGTAGTGATAGAATGGATATCTGTGCAGGGGTTTTGTTCAAATGATCAACCACAGAATACTCCCTTGCTTGCACCTTTTTCCAAAGATCATCCAGGCCGGTTTCAATGACGGGCTGCCTAGAAACGGCTTCTCTACTTGTTCCTCCCAAATGCTCGGGCGTGTAAACCCTACCAGTTCTGGTCATACCTTGTGCTGCACCAGTTTCTTCCACTTTCCCCTTTCCTTTCCTTCTTGCTTCTGCAACATAATCACATGGTATAGATGGTATAGGTGTTACCATCACAGTGAAGGGTGTTGTTACTTCAACCTCAAACGGAGTTAGTGCAGCTACCTCAATTACAATTGGTGCCTAAGTTTGCACCATGATAGGTGTAAGAGTGACTGGAGATGTTTCACGATTATCCCCTTTCTCGAATGAGTCCAATTAACCCCTCTGAGTCTCATTCTTCATCGGTCTCTATCATGTTTACCCCTCCGCCCCTGTGATCTGGGAGAGGATTGTTATGGACATTGGGCACAGCCTCCTTTGCTTGTATGACTTTGGTGTCGATTAATGTCTGAATCTTATCCTTCAAAGTATGACACTCATCAATAGTATGACCTTTCATGCCTGAGTGATAAGAACATGTCTTATTTGGATTGACCCATTGAGAGAAATTTTCCACGGTAACAACAGGAATGGGAGTGATATAACCGGCAACCTTCAGTCTCTCGTACAGTTGGTCTATAGGTTCAGTAATTGGGGTGTATTGTCTGGGTGGTCTGCGGTCGAAATTTGGTCTAGGTTTTTGGTAGTTTTGGCGGGCTGGTGGTGAGTGGTAGTATGTGGGTTGGGTGTTATAGGTATAGTAAGTGGTGGCAGGTTGTCAGTATCTGGGAGGTGAAGGCTGATATGTGGGTGGAGGTGTTTGGTATGTGAGAGGATACTTCGGACCTTGGGCTACCATTACTNATTCTTAGGTGTGTAAACTCTGCTAGTTCTAGCCATACTTGTGCAGCACCTGTATTTTCCATCTTGGCTTTTCACTTTCTTCTTGCCTCCGCAACATAATCATATGGGACGATATCAAACTTATAAGATGTTGTGGGAGCTACCATCACAATGAAATGTGTAGCTACCTCGACCTCAAACGGGTCCTGAGTTTGCACCACAACCGATGAGAGTGTGACATGAGATGTTTTGGGAGTATCCCCCTCTCGAATAAGTCCAATAAATCCCTCTTGATCCATTCCTCATCAATTTCTATCACATTCACTCCCTCACCCCTATAATTCGAGAAAGGGTTATTACGGACATTTGGAGGGGCTTCCTTTGCTTGTATAACCTTAGTGTCGATCAGTGTCCGAAACTTCTCCTTTAACATGCCTGAGTGATAGGCACAAGTTTTGTTGGGGTTAATCCACTAGGAAGGGTTCTTAACAGCAACAACGAGAATAAGGGTGATGTAACCATGCGGCCTTCAATCTCTCATACATTTGGGCTATGTGTTTAGCAATTGGGACGTATTGTCTGGGAGCTCTGCGGTCAAAGATTGGTCGTGGCTTCGGGTAGTTTTGGTGAATGGTAATATGCAGGTTGAGTGTTATAGGCATAGTAGGTGGTGGCAGGGTATTGGTATTTTGGAGGTGGGAGTTGATATTTGGGTGGAGGTGTTTGGTATGTAACGGAGACTTAGGGCCTTGGGATACCATCACGGTACCCACTTCTTTATACTTCGAAATACCTCCCGATTGCAAGGCTTTGTTTGTGGCTTGTAGTGCCTTGAAATTGGTCATCATCCCACTCTTGGTTCCTTTTTCTACCATTTCTCCTAGCTTGATGATATTTGAGAACTTGTGATTCTCGATGACCATCAAATGTTCATTATATTGTGGATCTTGAGTTCTAACAAAGAACTTGTTTAATTTTTCTTCTTCAAGTGCTAGCCTTGCGTTGGAGGCCTCTGATCTCCAACGATTAGCATACTCGCATAAGGTTTTTGTTAGCTTCTTTTTGAGGTTTTGAATAAAGAAAATATCTGTCGCGTTCTCCGTATTTAACCTGAATCTGCCTATGAAATCTAATGCCATACTTAACCAATTTGCCCATTTCTTCAGGTTTTGACTGCTATACCAAGAAAATGCATCTCATATAGGACTTCACATGAACAGTTTCATGCGAATTTGCTCGTTCTTACCCACTCTTACAAGCTTGTCGCAGTAGGTTCTCAAATGCACCTTTGGATCACCAGTGCCATCAAACATCTCAAACTTAGGAGGTTTGTAACCCTCCTCCAGTTCTATATCTTGCTGGATACACAGATCTTCGTAGTTTAAACCTTCAATACCTTTCCCACCCTTAACACTCTAGACTCTCCCTGTTAATTTCTTGAGCTCTTCTGGTATATTTTAAATGAGCAGGTCCTTCTCGATTGTCTTAGGTATTTATAGGGTTTGTTGCGAGGTATTGGGTAAGGTTTCCACATATATTGGTTTTCCTTTGATGAGTTCCTAGATCATGGGTATATGGGTGACCATTGATTGAGGTTTGGGGATTGGGAGTAGGTTGTGGTGCATTTTGAGAAGTGTGATAAGTGGTGATTTACGGATATTGGGTCGGGTGATGGTGGTGTTGTTGAGGGGTTTGCACTATTGGTGGGTTAAGTTTTTGAGGAGGTGCAGGATTGTGATACTGGTGCGGTATGGGAAGATTCAGAGTTGTGAGTGGTGGATTCGGGTTTTGTGTGTTTTGTTGTGGTGCTTGGTTCTGAGTGGTTGTGTTTTGCTGGTGGATGTCAGGAACATTTAGAGTTTGGGAAAGGTTTGCTAGATTTCGAACCTGCTCAAGATCACCTTGCAGCTATAGGATTTACTGCTCCAAACATAAGACCAACTCATTCTGTCGTGGTGTACTTCTTCCGTCTGAGGTTTCAACATTCTCTGCCATGGTGGCATTGTCTTTTCGAATACCACTTAAATCATCCATCTTCCCCTTGCCTTTGCCTTTACTTTTCGGGTTGCTAGGTGGAGGATCTCTGGATCTGGTGTGGTATGCGGATGATGCCACTATGCACGAACCAACCTTTAGGGAATGGGAATAATCAAAAAATAAAATAAAAACAAAGATAACCAAATCAGTAAGATGAAATAAAAGAGTGTTAGCAATATTTAAGCATGTATCACATAAGGTCATGCAATAATTCGTGTCCTAATTTTAGGGACCTCATTCTGCCCGAGGTAGGCCCGAGCGACATATAGCCTTGGAGAAAATTCATGCCAATGTTTGTTTCATTTCATTAATGCGAAAATAAGCAAAAAACAGTCTTTCACCAAATCGACAATAATAGTAAAGAATATATTGAAATCTAAGCTAGAAAGAAGTAAAGAATATTATCTCCTAATCTACCTGGTCAGTGAAGGACCTTCTCCATGCTTGGCTCTCTTGACCCCATCAATCATGTTTCCCAGATCGTGCATGTCCAGAAGTAAGTAAGCCTTTCCCAACTTCCCTCCTTCACCATCATCCATGCCTTGACAATCCCAAAGCCTCTTTATCATCTTTAATTCTAGCTCTATCAATCCTTGCTCCAAGTATTCTAACATCTCTGTTGATTTATTGGCAATCTCATTCCATTCCCTTAATCGCCTCCATGTTCACTTTATGTTGTTCCAGATGGTTAGCTTCGGACTCGAACACCCTTTTGCGTAGCCTCTTGTACTCGACTTGTGCTTTAGCCACCTCATCTATGATCATATCCTTCAGATTGACTCCTAGTTTGGCGTCCCTAACTATGTCATCTTCCAACCATGAGAGATAGTAATACATATGACCGGCGCGATACCTGTCTAGTTCAATAGTTTCTCCTTCCATGATGATCTTTTGGTTCCACGTATGTTGTGCTTAGAACTTGAATGTGATGACACCCCTTTTGAAATCTGCCTNACACCTACTTCTTTCTTCTTGGAGATACCTCCTGACTGCAAGGCCTTATTTGTGGCTTGAAGTGCTTCACAATTTGTCACTATTCCGCTTTTGATCCCTTCTTCTGTTCTCTCCCCCAACTTGATGATATCAGAAAATATATGGGTTTCAATAACCATCAATCTTTCGTAGTATTGCGGATCCTGAGATCTGACGAAGAACTTATTCATTTGTTCTTCTTCCGGCACTGGCCTTACTTTTGCAACATTAGACCTCCACCGAGTAGCATACTCGCGAAAATTTTCTGTTGGCTTCTTCTTGAGATTTTGAATGTAGAAAATGTCTGGTGCGTTTTATGTGTTAAACCTGAACCGATCCATGAAATCTGATGCCATGCTTACCTAATTAACCCATTTCTTTGGGTTCCGACTGATGTACCAAGATAGGGCGTCTCTAGTGAGGCTTCTCATGAACAGCTTCATGCGGATTCTTTCATCCCTGCCAACTCCTACAAGCTTGTCACAATATGTTCTCAAGTGCACCTTCGGATCACCTGTTCCGTCGAACATTTCAAACTTGGGAGGTTTATAACCTTCTGGCAGTTCTACGTCCGGTTGAATACACAAATCCTCATAATTCAAACCCTCAACGCCTTTGCTCCCTTCCATATTTCGAACCCTGCCAGTAAGTTTCTTGAGTTCCTCTACCATGTTCTTGATGAGCAGGTCCTTCTCGGTGGATTCGGGTATGTATAGGGTCTGTTGTGGGGTGTGGGGTAAGGTTTCCACATATATGGGATTGCTTTGGTAGACTCCGAGAATCTGGGCGTAATAGTGGTCATTGGTTGAGTTTTGTGGGTCAGGAGTAGACAGTGGTGCATTCTGAGGAGTGTGTATGTGGTAGTTTGTGGGTATTGGGTTGGATGATGATGATGCTGTGGAGGAGTTGGTGCTGGTGGAGGATTAGGATTTTGGGGAGGCATGGCGTATTGATGAGGTGCGGGAGGATTTTGCGGGTGCTGGTTTTGTGTGTCTTAAGGAGGTGTTGAGCTTTGGGCGTTTTGTTGGTTGATGTCGGGAACATTCAAGGTAAGGGAAAGGTTTGCCAAGTTACGGACCTGTTCCAGTTCCCCTTGTAACTCCAGTATCTTTTTCTCTAATCGCAAAACCAAGTTGTTCTGTGCCAGAGTACCCCGACCATCTGAAATCTCAACATTCTCTGCATGTGTAGCGTTGTCTTTCCCGATGCCGCTCAGATCATCCATCTTAGCCTTTCCTTTGTTCTTAGAATCACTTGGAGGAGGAGGACGTGGAAGACCTCTAGATCTAGTATGATATGCCGATGATGCCAGTATGCACAAACCAACATTAGGGGATGGGAATAAACAATGAAAAGAAGAAAAACAAAAGGTAAACAAGTTAGTAAAGAGTATTAAAAGGATATTTATGATATTTAAAACACGTATTGCGGAATTCGCGTCCTAATTTGGGGACCTCATCATGCCTGAGGTAGGCCTAGTGACGTATAGCTTTGGAGAAAACTCAATGCCGATAACTGCATCATTTTATTAATATGATAAATAGACCAAATCTCTACTAAAACGACAATAATTATAAAGAGTCACTAGTGGCAATTTGCCCTACTACAATCAAATTTTAAAACGAATCTAGAAAACATCACCCCTAATCTACTTGGTCCCAGAGAGACCTTCCCCAAGCTTGGCTTTCTTAGCCCCATTGTCCAATAGCAGATACGCCCTTGCTAGATGGCCTCATTCATTGCCCTCTGCGTTCTGACAATCCGACACCCTTTTCCTCATTGTTCCCTCAAGTTCCATCAAACCCTGCTCCAAATACTCCAACCTTTATGTTGATTTAGTAGCGATTCCTCTCCATTTTTTTGATTGCTTCCATGTCCACTTTATGTTGTTCCAAATGCCTGGCCTCAGATTCAAAGACCCTTTTGTGCAACCTCCTGTATTTGACTTGTGCTTTAGCAGCGTCGTCTATGACCCTATTCCTCAAATCAACCCCTGGCTTGACCTCTCCTGCTATGTCATCGACGAACCATGATGGGTAGAAGTACACATGGCCGGCATGATACATGTCTGGCTCGATGGTATCTTTCTCCACAATAATCTTTTGATGCCACATGTGTTGTGCCTCGAACTTGAATTGAATGACATCCCCTTGGAAATCTGCTTTGTAATAAACCATTTTGGAGACTCATGATATGACCTGTTTTCTCCCAACTTGCCTCATGACTCTGATAGGAGCATAAAGATAGATACCCCTTAATCCAATTAGCACTAGATGAGGAACATCTCTTGACCTGATGATGAATTCGCTAGTAGGGAACCACTCGAACATCCAATAAACCTTGTCATCAATCAAATTGCTAAAGAAATGTACCCAGCCCACAACGTTTCCTAGTTGTACAAACCTATCCGGGATAAAAGTCATTCTTTTCGGATGGTGAAAATCTATGTGATCATTCCATGGTCGTCGCGAAAATTCTTGACGGTATTTTCCCCTTTGAAGATGTTCCAACAGCCATATTTGCAGTAACAGATTGCAACCCTCAAAATGCCTATATCCTTTCTTGCAACGGTCCAAGGCTCAGTATATCTCCGCTATGATCATCGGGGCAATAATGTAAGTCTGTCCCTCAATTCCTTCCATTAGGGCCTTAGTACACAGCTAAGCGAGTGTGAATCCTTTCTCCTTGTATTGGGAATACCAGCATCCCCAGAAAACAGACAATGAACACAAAAACCTGGCGATGAATCCAACCTAGAGAGGTGATAGCAAATTCATCATGATAAAGACGGTAGGACTTGTTGTGCCCGTAACGCTCGTAAAGGAAGTCGAATGGTATGTAAGACTTCTTCAGGAAGACTAACTCATCATTCCTTCTAAAACCGATCATTTTCAGAAAACCTTGAGAAGTGCGATTTTCCGGTACCAACAGACCAAGGTTGGCCCAGGGAAGCCCAGCAAAGTCTCCTATTTCCTCTAGCAGGGGAGTCATTTCTATATCACCAAAATGGAAGACGGCCCTCTTTTCATCCCAGAACATAGTAGCGGCCTCGATCAGTACATTGTTTGGCTGAATGTCCAACAAAGAAGGTAAATTTCCAAGAACTCTTTTTACATAGTTTTTGTCGCTTGGCGAGATATTTTTCCACCAATCTAGCAACAAAGGTGGGATACTTCGAACCATGCCGAACCTGGGGACTTCATGCCTCATTTCTACAAAACAGATAAAGTTATCCATTTTCCCCTCCAGATTCGACTATTTACTTATTAATGATTAGCATATCGGCACGTTTTCTACAAATAATGCACATATCATGATTGTGCCCGTTGGGATTATGGAAATCCCGATGGGCTTTGGACAAGGGTTTCCTTAGAGGGTTATCATGCGGATAGCGTTCTAACCCATACTAGGTTTAGACATGATGCATGCACATTTAATATCAGAGTGGGGGTTTCTAGAAGAGTCTAGACCGGTACCCTCAAGTGGACAACTTGAGATGGAAAGGCCCGGAACCGTTGATTGCACCGCTGATCGACTAGTTTTACCGCAAATAAGCCTTTTCAAATTTAAAAGGATGATTTTAGGAAGAGCGCAGACACTCATCAAGTGTCGCTATGGTATTAAGTATGCATGAGTGGAATATGATGCGGAGCATGCTTTGTGCAAAGATAAAATAACATGTTGTCAAGTATTTTGCATGATTAAAGCAGTAAATACAGTATTAAATGAAACGTAAAGACATAAAAAGAAAGGAAAACAAGGAAAAAGTTAGTTCACGTAATGTGGAAATTGTAATAAAGTAAGCAAGGGAGTAGGGGTAGGGAGAAACATGATGTAGCAAATTTAAAAATGATTTGGAGCAAGTAAACATGACTAAAGGGAAACACATATTGTGACCGAATTAAGCAGAGATTTGCATATTAATATGAATTCACATAATGGGAAAATAGGGAAAAGGATGTGCATGTAGCAATAAAAGGGAGACGGGAGCGGGATGTTCAAGTATAAGCAAAATAATAAAGACACGCTTATCGAGAGAGACTAATTCATAAAACCAAGTTCGCAATGGTAAGAGCCTAAAAATATATCCCCAGCAGAGTCGCCATGCTGTCGTGCCCCTTCTTTCTCGCGAAAGCGGGCTTCAACGTCGTGACAACTCTTTTAAAGGAAGGGTGTTAAAAGAGAGAGTCGCCACCTAATGGATTAAGGTACGTTAGGGCACCTATTTGTAGATAACTCTGGATTAACCAATTGCATCAGCAAAGATCGGGTAAGGGCTCAAATTACCTCGAGAAGAAGGTGTTAGGCACTCTTCGAGGTCCACAACTGTGGGTCCCAGCCGAACTCGAATTATATGAATTAGTCTATGTGATTAAATAAACGAAGAGAGAGCACAAAAATTTAAGAAGTTTATTATAAACAAATTTTGAACAGAGGATACAACTATTTTTGATTCTAGTAGGAAAAGAAAGAAAATAGGGAGAGTCCTAAATTTTTTAGCCTAAAGCATCACCCCGTGCAACATAAATAATACTTTGTAACTCCCTCCAGATGGGGTGTTACTCGTATTATTCAGCGGGCACAGACTATCATCTCCTGCTATCCGATTACTATCTTTAAGTTGTTACCTAAAGCGTACTAGTTCAATTATAACTCGTACCCTATGCGTGCACTACCCGTCCCATGCTTACGGTCCAGGAGGCTTTAGACCTCTATTTGGATAGTTCTAGACTTTACTTTGGCTGCTCAAAAATGATAAAACTAGGCGACATACAAAAAAGAACAAGTTGGACTTCATGTAAAGGAAATTAAGGGCTCAAGTTAGCCTTCACACACAAACAAACAAATGCGCGCGGGCAGTTTAAGCAATACATAGTTTCAGAATTTGAGACTTAGAGTCCTATATGCATGGATTCTAGGTGATGCTGAATTCAATATCGTATATGTGATGTTGCTGTCCCAAGTTAACTGATTTGCAAATTATGGGGGGGGGGGGTTATGAAACCTATAGACATGATTTCTAAGCGATTATATAGTTTAAGAGTATTTGGTATATCACGCTGATTATTGAGACTACAGGTTTAAACCTATAGACATGATCTCTAGGTGATTTTCGCAGTAGGGACAATAAAACGTTTTGGAAATGCTCAAAATTACTTATGCTTCCTAATAATCGTGTGGACAACAGTGTTTGAAGAGCGAGTAGTGATGTCCTATAGGCATGATTTCTAGAGACTGGCGATTGGGACTGATTCTCATATATTTAGCTCCTATAGGCATGCTTTCTAAAGGTTGACAGTTTGAGGTGATTTTATACATATTTAGCTCCTATAGGCATGCTTTCTAGATGGACAGTATGATGCAATAGCGAATTTAAGTAATTAAAATCCTACAGGCATGATATCTATTGAGCGTGGTGCAGATTGAAATGGTTGTTATTAGCATTCATTCCCTATAGGCATGATATCTAATAGTCGGACAGAAACAGACATAAAAGCAGGTAAAATATGTAGTCAAACGATCATGCTTTTGAATAATGTGCAGATATTAGGCAAGTTAAGTGAAGTGTGTGATTTCCTATAGGCATAGTTTCTAAGTCGACAAAGCAGATATTATACATCCTATAGGCATGCTTTCTAGTGAATGACTACAAAATGCTCCACTTCATATGGATATGTTATCTATAACCACGCAACAGTAGACATAGCGTCTGAATAGTAAACAAGTATGGTGTGTGCGCTTCTCCCAATATCATAATTTCTATAGGGCTCATGTAATCGAACAACACATATAGCAAACACATTGTCAAGTCCTATAGGCATGTTATCTACCCATGATGTAGATATAGAATTCTACCCATTCTTTTTTTACTAACACCCCAATTATTTATACAAAGTATTATTACATGCCCAGATTAACAAGTAAACTAGTAATATTGCATGGCAATAGACAGGCCTATAGAAGGCCCAAATAAACAACTAAATACCCAGCCTTGCTGGGCCTTCAACATTTCCGGCCTAACATACCACACGATCACAGGTCCATAGGGGAGTTCAGACCCTTTTAGTGAGCCACAACACCAAATATTGCATCACTTGGAATAAACACAATGCATGATTGGGAGGTAGGGTATTAGGGATAGTTTTTTAGAAGTTGAAGAATGACTAGAGCCTAACCCTAGTGTGTCAGAGTTCACAAGGGCCTCAATTGGATCCCGAGCAGTGCTCACACTAGGGAGGTCAAAGGACAGAACCTAAGTAGCCTTGGCTTTCAGCCGGCTAAGAATAAGAACTCAAAGAGATCAAGTAGTAAAGGAATAAACTGAGGTTAGGGGACAGCACTGAGGGATACAAACAGATTCAAGTTGAGCACATAAAAACAGGTAATAGAACATGGTTAGGTTTTAAGAACAAACTTTAGCAAAGTTTCAAAAGAACAAATTCAACACATAATACATATGTTACCAAGACAGGTTTGCAGGATTGATATGCACAGACTTATGGTAAAAAGTTCAGATTATGCTAAATGTAGAATGCTAGTATCACAAGAAGGAATCATATCAATCAGAACTTAACAAGATTAGGGCAATTACTGGAGAAGTCAAGACATGGTGAAAACATGGTCGAAACAGGCCACATGTCATCATAGCAAATATAGAAACAGACTTGTGCTATATACTTATATACTCATACTTAGTCAACTAATCCATAGAAAGGGGATATGGGATCATGTTCCAGTAGCAATTTTAAACAGTAGAGGGATGGCTATCAATAACACATAGGCTAGGCAGAATTAAAAGAAATTAATCAACCCAGGTCTAAACATGTCTCAAACTACAAACGTAATGGCATTCAGTTTAGCAAAGCCTAAAATTGAAGTAACACAGGGAACAAAAATCTTTAGAAGTGAAAACTCATGTTAATGACAGGCAAATAAGAATGAAATGACAAAGGTTTGGTAACTCACCAGTTAAATGAAACAAGAAAGAAAGGAAGCCCACAGTGTTATGAATATTAATGAAAGAGCAAGAACCCAGAATTTCTGGCCTTGGCTTTCAGCCGGCCAGGAATCAAAGTACAGAACAAGATTGTTAAAGAGCAAAGAGCACACAACTTTAATATTTAGTAATGTTTCTTAATAATTCTGACTTGTTTCAAAGGGGAGTGGGGAGGGGTTTATATGGTAGTAGAAATTGACATCCAAATAAGAAAAATCATCAATCAAATACGAGAAAGGAAAGAATCATCACATGCAATCAAATCAGTAAGGAAAAGAGAAAAAATCTCAAACCCTAATTTTAGGGAAACTGTAAAATCGGCAGAAATCTAAAATAATTAAAAGGTAAAAATCACATGCTGCATAGAATAAGATGAACATAGACAGAAAAGGTCAAGGAACTGAACTAACTTTGGTTTGAAATTGATGAGATCCGCTTGCCATGTTTAGGCAAGTGGTATATAGAAGGTTCCAATACCAGAGGGAAGTAGAATATGGCAAGAAATAACTATGTAATCCCATGTCCGGTGGGATTATGAGAGAAATTTGGGGGGAGACGCTAGGGTTTGGGTAGAGAAAAGGGAGAGGTTTGAGAGCATTCAAAGGCGGCGGGTGATGAAGAGTGGTTAGGGTTAGGGGCATATTAGGTTAATTAAAAGGGTAGGAGTAATGTGGGTTGTTGATCTCAGAGATCAACGGCCACGATTAGTTGGGGGTTCTGGGTCGGGTTAGTTAAATGGGTCGCGACCGGGTATGGGGTTGGGTTAATTGGTCTTGGGCCAGGGGTAATTGGGCTATGTTTGGGTAGTTAGGTCCGAAATTAGAAGGAATATAGGGCTAGATTTTAAATACCCAATGTTTAATAAATAAATAATTTACAAAAAATAATAAATAAATAATAAAAATATAATTTGTGCATAAAAATGATTAAAAATAATTATTTAATATTATAAAAATATAAAAAGTTATTTTCTGCATAAATAATGTAATTATACATGCATATGGGCTATTACTGCAAAATATGCAATTTAGCCCTGAATAATTCAAATGTAATTATAAGAAATGCCCTGAAAATATTTAAAACCTCATATTGGTATACATGATAAGTTTAGATGATTAAATCATCATAAAAATAATGTGGAGGGTAACTAGTAGATATTTATATAATAAAATACAGAAATAAATTGATTTAAAGCCTTTAAAGAATTATGAAAAAACAATTATGAAAAATGTTTGTATATGCTTATAAACTAAATGATGATGCATACGTAATATTTTGAAAGTATATATATATATATTTGAAAATAGGAGGAAAAAATTGGGTATCAACACGTTCTTGCGATCAAGTGACCGCATTTGCGCTCTTCGCGGGTGCGGGAACTACATCGCACCTGCGCCCCTAAATCCGCTTCTGCGACCATCGCAGGTGCGGGAATGCCATTGCACATGTGCCCTCTGCCTAGATCCTCCTTAGCCGCATCTGCGACTCCTCCTTCGCTTCTGCGGGCTCGCACCTGCGGTTCCCACTCCGCAGGTGCCGTTACACCAGTAGCAGCAGCTTCAGCTACAATTCCTCAACTCCCATCAAGCCGTTAACCACCCGAAATTATCCCGAGGCCTCCAGGACCTCAACTAATTATACCAATAAGTCCTATAACCCGATACGAACTTAGTCGAATCTTCGAATCCCTCAAAACAATATCAAAACGCCAAATTACACCCGGATTCAAACCTAAAGAACTTCTAAAATTCCGAATTCCACAACGACGCCGAAACCTACCAAACCACGTCCGATTGACCTCAAATTTTACACACAAGTCAAAAATGACACCACGAACCTATTCCAACTTTCGGAAATCCAATCCGACCCCAATATCAAAATTTTCACTGCCGGCAAAAATCGCCAAAATTCCAACTTTCGCCAATTCAAGCCTAATTCTACTACGGACCTCCAAATCACAATCTGGACACGCTCCTAAGTCCAAAATCACCTAACGGAGCTGACAAAACCATAAAAATTCAAATCTGAGGTCGTTTTCCCATAAGTCGACATCCGATCGACTTTTCCAACTTAAGTTTCCAATTAAGAGATTAAGTGTCTCAATTCGCTCCAAAACTATTCCGGACGCGAACCAACCAACCCGGTAAGACTTAATACAGCTGTAAAGCACAAAAGAAGCAGAAATGGGGAAAACGGGGCTATAACTCTCGAAACGACCGAGCGGCTCGTTACACTAAGTAATTTAGTAATTAGCGTTATGGTTCTGTGCTATTAAAATAATGAAGAATTAATAATTTTGCATAAATTAGAATTAGTAATTTGGCATAAAATTTTAGGTAAATGATGATTATATAATGTAAGTCAAGTTTTATTCCATAAATTGGACATGAGTAATTATACAAACATTAAATGAAGAAAACTGTGCTTGGTGCTCCTTTAATCCCCCAAAAATGATAATATTCGGAATACGATGTTTGCCACATCCGTTGTTCATCTAAAGTAGGATTTAGGAAATTGATTTTCTAGTTTAATTTTTTATATTACTCACCCATTTTTTGAAAACCATTTTTGGGGGCTTCCGGCTTACACACGAAAGATTGGATTGCCTGAATCACGAGTCTTATATATTGTGTTACGGTCATTTCATATTGATAAAAAGTCCAGAGAACAATTTTATATGAAAATAAAGAAAGAATTGTTTGTCATAAAAACATAAAGGTATGAATTGCGCAAGAAGTTCTTTCGGCTAAAACATCGTGCGACTCGGAGGACACTTATATTGCAAAACTTTCAGAGACGGGATGGAAAGTCTTTCGTGAGAAGAGATGGTAGGCTTGATACGAATACAGTTGCTTATCACCCACTTAGAATCAAGCAGTTCAGTTCGACTATACCCGCCTTAATTCTCTCATTCAGGACAGATGGAAGCAGGTTATGTTCCAATTTATGTGATTTTTTTTGCTTTTTTAAAGTTAATTTGACCAATCTTTGAAGCGAAATTGAATTAGACTAACTCAATATTTTAAAGTTCAAATTTCGATATTTAAAAACTATACGAAAAAATACTATAAGTTGCGTTTTTTCTCATGTCAATATGACAAAACAAAATTTAAAATATTGATCAAAGTTTTCATAGTTTGAATATCGAAAAGCGAAAACATTCACGTAAGCTTAAACGGAGGGAGTACATACTTACAAACAACATAGTAAGTTCTACTATATAAATCACGGACTTTTATTGTCATAACCCAATTTCTCCTATTGGCCTTGATGGCGCCCAACGTCGTCGCTAAGCAAGCCAACGGTGAACTAACCATGTATTTATTCTTTTTAGAAATTTTAAAGTAGTTGATTTTTATTTATTAAGTAAATGAGAAGTGGAAAATTAAATAAAGTAAAGCGTAACTAATAAAAGAGCAAATACAATGGAATAAATTCTCAAAAGTCATAAAGTGTCTACTAGTACGTTCCCAAGACCCGGTATCACAAGTGTATGAGCAACTAGCAGAATATACAAAACACCTATGCCATTGTCTGAAATAGGATAGATAGAAAGTAAATACAAAAGAGAGATTGCGGGTGCTGCAGAACGAACTCGGAGAGCAGCTCGCCACTATGCCTCAGGATAACGAGGGTGCGCGCCCGAATGGACACCAGATGCACCTGCCTCAGATCATGCACGATTAGTGCAGAAGTGTAGCGTGAATACATAAACAACATGTACCTAGTAAGTATCCAGTCTAACCTCGAAGAAGTAGTGACGAGGGGTCGACATCGACACTTACTACGGGCCAATAATAAAATACAGAAATTTTAAATAGGAATGGAATATGAGAATAATAATAATAATAACACAATAGCCAACAATGAATAAATGGTTCTTTAACTAATAGTCAATTTTAAAGTCTCCATTTGACACATGCTAACTCCAACAATTTCAGGCCATTAAATAAATTATAACATCTCAAGCCATAAAATAATATCAAGTGTAATCGAGCTCCGAGTATTATCACGCACGATTACACACTGGTATAGCGGTACACACAGTGTATAATCCGTTCTATCCTGGAAGGAAATAATCCACAATCTCGGGTAATAGGAGGGGATTAAGTTGCTTAAGAAAAATCTATGAATTCAGTAGACTCAAATTAAATTCTGTTTATTCTACATTTCTGTTTTTATGTTATTTTATTTCTAGAATTACTTTGCAAATAAAGATTACTAACAATAGTAACAATATCATTCCTTTTAAACAAACAAAGATAATTATTGAATGAATGAACAAGTAGGAAATTATTCATAAAACACAAAATAAGATCAGTCAAACTTCTATATAACAATTTCGTTTGTTCCGATATATTTTGACTATTAAAGTGAAGTGCTTTTATAGATGACATATATTATAATATAATATAAAAATAGATTCCGATAAAAACTTTGGTTTTTATTGTTAATAGCTGTAAAAAGCAAATAAAAAGGAAAATTCTCTTATAAAGCCATTAGTAAGGTAAATCATTCGCCGTGAATGACGCAAGAATATGAGTACATGACCGTTCCGAAACAAAATCAACATTCAACCTTAAAATGTGACAAAATTGCGTCCAGGTTCAATGTATTTTACCTATTTATCGTCATTAATTATTGCGACAAGATTAATTTCTCCGATATTTCCAGTAACGTTAAAGCGTATAAAACCTCAGTAAGTGTGACGTCCAACTTAGCATTTAACAAATAATAATTCAGCAATGGGAGAAGTTGATCCAGCTTTCATCCAAGATGTCGAACACAGGCCTAAACTCCCCACAACTGAAGCTGAAGGCATTCCGGTTATTGATCTCTCAGTACTGAATTATCCAGATTTCTCCTCTGAGAAATACTCCAAGGAATTGGAAACCCTAGTGGCTGAGATAAGCGGTGCATCAAAGAAATGGGGATTCTTCCAAGTGATAAATCATGGGGTTCCCTTAGAGCACAAGGAAAAAATTGAGTTGGCATCAAGAAAATTCTTTGCTTTGTCTAAGGAGGATAAGAGAAAGGTGGGGAGAGATGAGTTCAACCCTTTAGGATATTATGATACTGAGCACACCAAGAATGTAAGGGACTGGAAAGAAGTCTTTGATTTTGCTCTACAGAATCCAACTATTATACCATTTTCTCCTGATCCTGATGACAAACAACTGAAGCAGTTGAACAGCCAATGGCCTGACTACCCACCAGAGTTCAGGTAATATTAACTTTGAATTTCTGCCCCAAAAAGAAATAGATCCTCATCTCTTTCATTACACTATGCCTCAAATCTCAAACCCAACGATAGAGGCTAGTGAATTTTTCGTGCCAACGTTGGTGGATCCTTTGACGCCACACAAAAAGTAAGGGTTTTTGTGGAAACTAAAAATTGAATAAAAAAAGAAGTGATAGTTTTGTTTTTTGTTTTAATCTCTTTTGATAAAGAATATAATACTTCCTTATTTAGAAATAATATTACTTTAATTTTCTCTTTTACCCTTAATGATATGATTTATACACTACTAAAAAACAGTAAATTTGCGACTGTCAAATCAATCAGAAGCCGTGTTTCTCCGACGGATTTTCGACTGAAAAATGTCAGTCGGAAAATACATGGTTGCAAAATATTTGCGATAGAATCAGTCAAAAATTTTCGACGGATTTAATCGCAAACTGAAAAATACAGGTACATTTGAATTTAAGTCATTTCCGACGTAATTAGTCGCTAAATTTGCGACTAATTCAGTCGCTGACCAAAATAAAAAAATACAAATTAAAAGTTCCGACTGAAATAGTCTTACATATTGAGTATTAATTAATTAAAAAATTTCAGAAATTCTCAATATACGACCGAATCAATTGCAAATCTTAATTAAAAAATTTCAGAAATTCTCAATTTGCGACCGAAATAGTCGCAAATCTGGGTAATTTCTGATGCAATTTGCGACTGATTTAGTCGCAAATCTGGGAAATATTTAGTAGAATTCTGTTGTATTTTTAATTACACCACCTGCCAAATAAAACAGCCAACCAAACACCTAACAACCAGTGTTTTAAAAGGCGTGGGCGTAAGGCAAGACGTTTTACATATGCCTCAGCGAGATGTAAGCCCTGAGGCACGGGGCGTAAGCCCCATAGGTATTTAATTTTTAATACTTTATAAAATAATATAATGACAGTAAATATTTATAAACAGGTAAAATTGCATAAAAATTGTAGAAAACTATATATATATATATATATATATATATATATATATATATATATATGCTCTATCCCCACAAAAAACTAGTCAAAACAATCTATTATACGCTACTTACAAGCACAAGTAACCTGAGTTTAAAAGAATAAAGTTTTCTACATGGAGGAACAAAAATGATGATTAACCTGCAATTTGAACTTTGAACTTGCTGCTATGAAAGAGAATGGAGTTCGCTTTGTATTTGTAAAAAAAAATTAAATATTTGTTATTTTTGGGAGATATTAGCAGACTAGCGGACAAGATAAAAAATTGGGAAAGACCATGAATTAGGCCTTCAATCAATAAAAAAGATCTTGACTTTTAAATTTAATACTTTTGAGTTCCTTTTTAAACATTTTGAGTAATTACCAAACTGACTTTTGAGAATTTGGGTATTATATGAAGAACTTATTCAACAAATTTTGTTTTAATTTGAAAAAGTCTCTCGGGCTTACTCCTCACTAAAACAACGCGCCTCAAACGCCCGGGCGTACGCCCTGAACGTTCGGGTGTACGCCCCGAACGCCCGGGCATACGCCCCGAATTGCTGGGCGTACGTCTCTTGAGACTTTCGCCCCACACCATCGCCCCGGGGCACTTTTGGTACGCCTCGCCCCGGGACTTGCCCCGAAAATGCCTTTTAAAACACTGCTAACAACCAACCAACCACCTAGTATAACAATCCAAATTCAATATTTACTACAAAACGAATAGTAATATCTATAACAATTCAACCAACTATAAAACAACATAAATTAAACATCTCTCTAACTTCAACTCTAAAACATTCAAATAGCTAATCCTAGTCAGACTCAGTCTCCTCCTCAGATTCACACTCAGACTCCATTGCAGCTTGACTGCCTTTCTTACTTTTTTTTTTTAGCAATTTTTGGATCAAAGCCTGAGTTACCTGAAATTCTTGCGACATTCGATCCATTTTTTGACGCATAACTTCCATATCTTTTAGGGAAAATGATGCCCGAATGAATAATGTTGCTGGTGGACGACTGGAGGATGGTTGTACTCCAATCCCGTAGACTCGAACTTTACTTATTTTCACGAGAAATAAAGAAAAGAAAGTAAAAGAAGTAAGAAAACAAACATGCAACTTCAACTAATACCAAAATAGATAATTATATAATATTTATACATTTATTCACGCCACCAGCCGCCTGTGTCCAAATTGTAGTCATATCCTTCGGGGCCGACTGAGTTTGTCGCCATGCATCAAGATCAATATGATACTTGTCCTGAAATAAAAATAATACACATTATATAAATAAAATAAACCATGAGGAAAGAATAATATAGTGTTGGAGTTGGGATCATACAAATGACTGTGAAGCACGCGGCAGCATAAGTCACATCTCCCCCACGTTCCTTTTCTTGACTGTATTTTCTTCATTTTGTTCCAATAATAAATAATATAATTAACACATAGATAAGGCATGGAGAATTTCCAAAGGAAAAGCCAAAACAAACAAGTATTAGCACTTAAGTTGTTTCTTAACTAATCTAACTCTAACAGAGAAATATTAGCACTTAAGTTGTTTTTTATATAAACAAAAATTCTATACTTATAGAAAATATCAAAAATTTTCTAAATTTTTTTCTTGATTTACTATTCAATACATACCAGTATACTAGCCATTTTCACAAGAATAACTAACTAAAAAGAAAACAATAGCTAATTAGTCTAAACAAGCTAATTTTTAACAAGTCACTAAATACATACTATATTGAAAATGTCACGACCCAATATCCATTAAAGGTTGTAATGGCGCCGGACCCCGCTGTCAGGCAAGCCAAAAATAAATACTTAATTTGGTTCTCATTTTAATATATCTGAAATCATATTTCCTTCAATTAAATAGTAAAAGATGGAATTTACAAAATAAATAATAATATTTTTAACAATTTCAATACAGGACAACCCATAACCACCCCAAAACCCGGTTTCACAAGTGCATGAGTCTCAACTAAGAATGTAAAATAAAATACAACATCTATCCGTAATACAAATTCGGACAGGAGAAATATGAATACTCTAAAGGAGACTCTGCTGGCTGCCGACTCGAACCGTGGAATGCAGCTTACCTAAGTCCCCACAATAACCGCGCATCTGCGCCCACACGGCCCATAGACATATATGCACCAGCACAAAAATGTATAGCAAATGTAGTATGAGTACGTAAATCAATGCGTGCCCAGTAAGTATCCTGCCTAACCTCGAAGAAGTAGTGACGAGGGGTCAACTTCGACACTTATTATGTGCTATAAATAATATATCAATGATGTAATTAAGCATGGATCTTATGAAACGGTTGCAAGCTCAATATTTTTAAGTAAGTAAACAGTTCTTTTATAATTAAGAAATCTCCAAATTTATTTCTCATTATTTAACCATTTATTTCAGGCCAAGGAGGCCATGTCATTTATTATAAATTCTAAAGCAATCAATTTAATCATGCGCAAATCATATCGAGGTCGTACAGCCTGCTCCAACATAAATATTTAAACTGTGTACTGCCGAGGGTCGAACGGCGCAAACCATAGATGCATTTATTTAATCTGCTGAGGCGTTCGGCCCGCTCCACAAAAGATAAACACATTCAACAATCAATCAAGAATTCTTTAAGGAGCAATTATCCAAGAAAATGTCAATTCTCATTCAAGGAAAATGAAGTTTAACCTTTTACAAATTCATGTAGCAAGTTCAATATGATTTAAGTAATTTAAATTAACAATAAGGTTGCAAATATCGCAAGAATAGCATGACTTGGGTCCTAGACTACCCGGACGTAGCATAATAGTAGCTACGCACGGACTCTCGTCACCTCATGCGTACGTAGCTCCCACAAATAGAAGCACATATCGTATTATTTTACCTATGGGGTTATTTCCCTCTTACAAGGTTAGAAAGGAGACTTACCTCGCTCCGAGATTCCATAACCGGCTCCAAAGCCCTTCCAACGATGCACATCGCTCCAAAACTAGTCAATAAATGAGAAATTCCATACATATATACTCTAATACTCATTATAATCCTGTTTACAACAATTTCCAACTCCGTTCGAAAAATCGATAATAACTACCCTCGGGCCCATGTGCCCGGATTCCAAAACTTTTTGAAGATAAACTTTACCCATGACACCACGAACTCAAATATATAATTTATTCCAAATTTCATGTCCAATTTCGTGGTCAAAATCCAAAAATATCCATTTTTAGGTTTTCTACCAAAATCCCAAATTTCTACTAATTTCCATATTTAGATCCTTATATAAATAATGTATTTAACTCACAATATGTGGGAATCACTTACCTTGGCATAGATGACGAAAATCCCCCTTTCAAAAGCTCCAAAAATCGCCCATCCAAAAGAAAAATGGAGGAAAATGGCCAAATCTAGTCTTTAAAATGACACTGCCCAGCCCGACTTCTCGCGCCTGCGGTCACTTGACCGCTTCTGCGGTTCCGCAAGTGCGGCAATTATTCCGCTACTGCGGAGATGCCCCCCAGCCGCTGCTTCCGCTTCTGCGCCTTCTCTTCCGCAGGTGCGGCTTTGCTTCTGCGGCGAGGTAACCGCATCTGAGGTCTTAACACTGCTCAACCAAAATCGCACATCGCCCCTCATAGCCGCTTCTGCGGCTCGGCACCTGCGACCAAAACCTCGCAGGTGCGGTTTCTTTAGTCCAAAAATTGATCCGTTAACTATCCGGAATCTACCCGAGGCCCTCGGGACCTCAACCAATTATACCAACACTTCCCAGAACACATTACGAACTCAGTCGATCCTTCAAATCGTCGAAACTACGAATCACCTTCCAATTCAAACCTAATGAACTTTGAAGCTTTAAGCTTCTACCTTCGATGTTGAAACCTATCAAATCACGTCCGATTGATCACAAATTTTGCACACAAGTTATAATTGACATTACGGACCTACTCCAACTCCCGAAATCGGAATCCGACCCCGATATCAAAAGTCTACTCCCGGTCAAACTCTACAAAAACCTTCAAATTTCTAACTTTTGCCAAATGACCCCGAAATGACCTACGGACCTCCAAATCCACTTTCGGACGCGCTCCCAATACCAGAATCACCATACGGAGCTATTCCCAGACTCAGAATCCCAAACGGACATCGATAGCATTGAAATGCCCTCCAACCCAAATTTACAAAATCCTTCCAAAATGCCAACTTTCACAATAGGCGCCGAAGCGCTCCCGGATTATCCAAAACCCGATCCGGAAGAAATGAGAGTTTTCTTTCCAAATTAATTCCGAACTTCCCGAAATTCAATTCCGACCACACGTACAAGTCATAATACTTGATGTTCTCTAAACGACCGGTCGGGCGTTACATTCTCTCCCACTTAAACATACGTTCGTCCTCGAATGTGCTAAGAACTGCTCTGGAGTTGTCTGAAATCACTGTTTAACCCTCGTGCACCTACCCGTGCTACCATGATCCAGTTGAGCACATTAGCTCGAGAAAATCTGGAGATTCTCCCCTTTTATTTAGGCAAATAAGCCTTAGAGCCAAATTTCAACATCCGAAATTCTCTTCTTGGCCTGCTTCCAACATACGAACACCGCTTCAGTCACTACACGATATTCCAATACATGATTGTATACTCTCACTGAATTCACACCATGCACCGCATACTCACATGACCATAATAACAACCTCTAATGATAATAGCCGAAATCCCACGAATCTGATACTCACAACACACCTCATGACACATACAAATCTTGCTCCAACTCTTGAAAGACCACAACAGAGAAGATATGTAGAATTCATAGGCACCTGCCGAATTAAAATATATGGAGTTTCTCCTCCCGACAAGAACCATTACCTTATTCTGGACTGAATAACAATATTTACTCTTTAATATGCCTCATATAAATCTGATCGCACCGATCCCAGGTTCAATAATCTCATCTCACCCAGTACAAGCTGCTCAGGCAATAAGCCACCTCAGACACTGCCAAAAGGCTCATATAATGCCACAATGTGCTAACAAGCTACAAACTCGAATGTGATACATAAGGAAAAACGAACTCTGGAAAGAGTTACTCAACCCATGTAGCTAATTAAACAACCAAAAGGATGTTATGAACCTTCCCCAGGAACTGAGAAGCAAAACACACAAGAATAGGTATAGGGAACTGTACTCAACATCACACTGTTGCGACGTGCAACCCGATCCACACATGATACCAATGCGGCGTGCAACCCGATCCAACCATGATACCATGTGGCGGCGTGCCACCCGATCCAAACAACATATCTGTGGCGACGTGCCACCCGATCCACCCGTAATAATCTAAAGAAAACACACCTCGAGGCGTAACGCTCATACTCACGAAATGCCAGAATATCAATCATAAGCACGCCAAGTGCATAATACAAATCCTGGGGAGACAGGTAGCGTCACGTGCTAAAACTCAAGCACAACTAAGGTGCGATATATGATCTGCATCTCGAGAGCCATCCTGCTCACATCACACCACAAAATATATGGGATCTTAATACGAGCGCGAATACTCAAACCGTCTCATAACCCACATGGTACAATAAAGTATTACATGACATAGCTGACGGCAGAAATAACATCCAAGGCCCGAAGACCCCTCCGAAAATAGCGCTATGCCGAAATGAACACATCCGGCCTGATATAGAGCCCCCATTCATATTTAGATCCATCCACAAACCTCAAGTCGATTCTGATCGTACCGCACTGGGCTAATAACCTTTCAAGGATCCACAATACCTCATTTTCCCATGACTCACAAGAACAACCGTCAAATCCGGAACAAACTCCCACAATTCACAACCAACTGAATAGAGCGCCTTTCAGGCCTAAACTCTAACATTAGCGATAGTACCAAATCTCCATACCCAGTTTCGAATACCTACCAAATCAACCAAGTTGTGGTGGCGCTCAAGCCCAAGTGTACAACCACAACCCACACGTATAACTTCACGCTGGAGAAACTGGTCACTGCCATAACCGTGCTGATTCAACCATTACCAACCATGCAACTTCTTCTACTTTACTCGGGACTTGCCCTAGAAATAATAATAGCTCTATTCAAAAACTCATGAACCCAAATCCTCACTTATCCTGAGTGACCTTATTTTACGAGACCACGCTGCCTCAAAACCTTTCACACCATATATCACCTAATCCGTACTTTCAACCGCTTACAACATTATTATTTCATTGGCTCTCTTGGTCATACATATGATTCTTTATTCATGGCGCAATGGCCGTATTTCATATTCCACACTTTTATTTCTTCCCTTTCATAGATCATCATCATAATTATCAACAAGTAGAATATTCCGGAAATCACAACTTTAAATTCATTAGTAATGAAGGCTTTTAAACACAATCGATTTCTTTCCAATAATTGGAGTAAAATGATTGGCAATCGAAGTACAAGTTAAAATCATACACAATTTTCACTCACGAATATGTAAGAACGCAAAACACATTGAACATTACTTACAAAGCATAGCGTTAGCTAAAACAGTCATATATGGGCATCACTTGAGTTCATAAACCTTTAGCCGATTATATTGTTGAAGTCAATTTTGGAATAGTTGAGTCAAAGCTCATTTCATAATCTTTCTCACATTATTTTATTTCATTGGCACCATTAGTCACAAGTATAACTTTCACTATTGGCACGTTGGCCACACTTTATATTTTCAATTTACTGATTTCACTTCCAACCATCTTTATAGGTTATCAACAATAAGACATTCCCAATCAAGACTTTAGGTATACATATGAGCAATTAAGAATCTTAAGAATATTGAGATTTTCTCACACAATTTGGCATACTAGCTTTCATTTGAAATGCGATTCAATGCCACCACATATTACTACGCAGCCCATACTTTGAAACTCACGGAAACATTATGGAATTCAATTCCAAGAGAGAAAGTTTAGCCAACACCTCAATTGAGCTTTTCTTAAATTACTACAACGTTTCGGAAATTCTAGCAATCTCAATCTATTTGAGACATAACAAAATTGAACCATAATTAAGAAGATATTCATGGTCTCAGCTCATTTGAGCATTTTATCAAACACTAAGTGTGGATTAAGGTTCAAGGTCCTTTTATGGAGGATTCCATCATCCCACAACCCAATCTTTATTATTTTTAGCTCAACAATCTTTCTACACCCTTTGATAACACATGCATGTAAAATAAACACCACTTGTCCAGAAATTATCTTGCTTATTACCCATTTCTAGACAAAATTCGAAATTGAGGGTTAGGGTGTAGAATCTTACCTCTAGGATGAAGACCTAGTGAGTTTCCCTCCTTAATCTTCCAAAACTTGAGCAAGAATTGAAGAATCAATTATAGAGGAACACCTTCTCACTCTAAGGCACTCTCTCTCACTCTAAAATATCAGATTATACTTCAAAAATGACCCAAAGAGTGTATTTAACGAAATAGGGTCGGGTTTTAAAAATCCAAAAATGAAGCTCCGGAACAGGTTATGCGTTCGCATATGCGACCGCATAATGGTTATGCGGACCGCATATCTGTCGCATAATTGGTGTCCAAAATGACCAGAAATCTGCCTGAGTCTGCGGTCACTATGCGGTCTACATAACTGTTCTGCGGTCGCATAGTACACCGCATAACATTTATGCGGTCGTATAGTCGACCGCATAATTGCTTCCAACTGACCCCAATTAATTGCCTCACTCTGCGGCCATTATGCAATCCGCATAGTGATTCTGCGGTTGCATAATGGACCGCAGAAATGTACTTTTTCGCATAAATATTTTCTTTACTTTTCCGTGCATTGTTCAACCCAAAAGGACCGAGCACCATGAAATATTATTTTCTTTGCAAATTTTACCGGGCTTTACACTTAAGTTCTTCAAAAGTTTTCGGAGTGTTACAGCCTGGCGCTATAATTGTGCTTCAGACGATATCTCAAAAAAATTTCATATTTGCCTGGTACTACAGTTGTGCTTCCCACAGCAAGTTCCCAGGCCCAGAAAATGCAAATATAAAAAAGAAAAATTCGAGGAAGGGTTTTCCCATTCATAATTTGACATAACTATCAGAACGTTTGAAGAGCTATTTCACCAAGGATCTTCCTCGACTTGTAAGGTAAGTTTCCCACTACCAAATTGAGTTTAACCCATAACATTAATACCATGATTGATAAGGAAACACTTTTAAATCCTTGAATATCAAGAAAATTAACAACAAACTTGAACAAGGGTTACAACTAGGGTCTTCAACTCTAACTCGAATCGAGTATCTTTATGGATTTATAAACGACAATAGTAGATGGAATCGTATTATTCAACTAAAATCATCATAACTCTAGAAAAATTAGAAACTTAAACTTAGGGTTCTTCGAACCTAATAAGACTATTAATGGTAATTATAGTTATTAGCCTTTGGGGATGGAGTTCAATGTAAATTCTGCGTGTTTGGCAATTATTTTATGAATTGAAGCATATCTAATTCGAAAGGAATAAATCAAGGTGAGTTGAAACAATTACTAAAGTTGACTTCTCACAAATATCATGTCATAAGTTGTTGTTAAATTATATAGAATATTAATGTGGATTCTGATTCATATTATCCATTTGAATTGAAGGAAAATGTCTAAATATGCTGCGCATGGGCCCAATAACACTATGTTTAAGTTGAGATAATGAGCAAGAGTAAAAATAATTCTTAATTTATATACATTGATAGTACAGAAAAGGGTTAAAAATATCCATAAACTATTGAAAAAGGTTTAAAAATATCCTTCATCCACCTATTGGGCTAAAAATACCCCTCCATCCACCTTTTTGTTTCACTTATGCCCTTTGACCGTTAGGTTAATGCTCAATTAAAAATAATACTCCCTTCGTTTCAATTTATGTGAACCCATTTGACTGGACACGGAGTTTAAAAAAAAGAAAGAAGACTTTTAAACTTATGGTGTAAAATTAGGCACATATATTTTGTGTGGCTATAAATCATTGCCTAAAGGTAAATTATTTTCAAATAAGGAAAGAGGTCATTCTTTTTAGCACAGACTTAAAAGGAAATAGGCTCACATAAATTGAAACGGAGGGAGTAATTATTTAGATTCCAGGTGACAACTTCTTATTGGTCGAAATTAAAACATCTAACCTATTAGAAAAACTCACCCATATCTATCCATTTTCGGACTAACCTGCCCCAAACACTAACTCGACCCGAATAAAAAGTTCAACTAAAAAAGGACGCCCCACTTCCATCTAACTCCGGGTTAACTGCTGCAAAAAAAGCACATTAGGAAACCAGGAGATCAAAATTATGCTTCACTAGTGGACTTTCTTGACCAATCTGGGAAACTACAAGAGGCAGAGAAAGTCGTTGAATAAATGCCAATGCAACAAACAGAATTAGCACTGAATTGGAGAAAATAAATTTTCAGCTTATGTGGGTGATAGGGCTTATTAGTTAGGATCTGTTAGCCCTGGTGTAATGCTACTGCTAAAAAATATCAAGAAGCTACCAAACCTAGAAAAATGCTTACTCACCAACATGTTGAGGTAAGGATATTTCACACAGATGTAATGCTACTGCTTATAGTTGTTGGAAATTCGCACTAGCATAACTGATGGAAATTGTCAGTCATATTATATCATTTCTTTTAACTTTTAGTGGCATAAAGGTGGACAAACCTAAGATAAGCATGATGAAAATAGTAAGGGTTATTGCTGTCATCCTTCCATCTAACTCGAATAAAAAGTTCAACTGCAAAAAAGACACCACACTTCCATCTAACTCGACGTCTTTTTTGTAGTTGAACTTTTTATTCGGGTCGGGTTAGTATTTGGGGCGAGTTAGTCTGAAAAACGGGTAGATATGGGTGAGTCTTTCTAATAGGTTAGATGTTTTAATTTCGACCAATAAGAAGTTACCACGTGGAATTTAAATAATTATTATTTTTAATTCAGTATTGACCTAACGGTCAAAGGGCATACGTGAACCAAAAAGGTGGATGGAGGGATATTTTTATCCCAATCGATGAATGAATGGTATTTTTAAATCTTTTTCAATAGTTTAGGGGCATTTTTAACCCTTCTCCGTTGATAGTATGAAGATTTACTTATCATTTTTTACAAGCAAGGTGATTATTTGTTTTTGTGTTTCAACTTTTTGAAATGAAAACATCTTTTTCCTCAAGTTAAGGCATATAGTTTAATATTTTTATTATTCTTTTTATAGATATATCAATGCCCTTGGATCCCAATTAAATCCTTTTTTCTCTCTTAATTCTTCTGTAATTCTTTTAGGTTTTTGCTTAATTTTTATAAAAGTCGTTAGCATAATAAATGTCCTTCTTCTATTTGATTAGGAAATTTATTTTTAATATCATTGTAAAGAAACTAATACCTCCGGCAATGTTACATTAAATTTGCACCAAGTTAATCACGTCGCTTGATAATACTAAACTAATGGATTTTGCCTGCTCATCAATCATTTTAGATTTTTTTTCATATCGCTGTTGTGTGCATAATTCATTTTTCTTTTATTATAAATTATTGAATAAAAATGTTCACTTCATTTGGAATAGTCTTATATTACGTCTAGAGTATTAGGTTTGTATGTTGTTTTATTTTTGATAAATTTTCTATAATTTATTTTTACAAAAGTAATTTTCTTTACTCCAATAAATACCCTGTATCACTTCCATTGTATTAGGTTTCTATCTTGTTTCATTTTTGATAAATTTTCTACAATCTATTGTAAGAAACAATTTTTTACTCCAACCAAAACTAAAATTAAAATCTGATAGGAGTAATAGGTTTGGACATCAAAATACTTATTCAATATTTTCATCCACAAAAGTTTTGCAAAATGACTACAAGTAATACAAAAATGTGCACACAGAATAATAACAAATGTTTTTGGAAGGAAAATTAAAATTGATGTACTTTGGGTTAGAATAACGCTGGAAAAAAAAAGCTGATATGTAATATATATTTAATATGACATAAGCCATTTGATACTCTAGGACAATTTCATAAATGTAAGGTGTGTTGAAAGTTTTAACTTTGAAACATTAAAAGAGGGGTCCACGTGATAGGAAGTGGCAATTTCAGATGCTACTATAAAGTATAAACGCATGGCATGTAGAATAAATGGTCAGAATGGCCCACATTTCCAAAGCTATGCATATTAAGGGCGATGAGCAATGACATAAGCAAAGGGCGGTTTAGGTAAATCAATCGTAAGTTTATACAGTAGCTACAGTAAGATTCTTTTTTTACCAATCATATTATTCCATTGTAATTGAAATGACCATAATATCCTCTAAATTGCCAAGCGCATGTTAACCAAGAGGTGCTTGCTATTAAGTAGTAGTAATAGTAATATGCTGATCAACAAATTAATTAAAGCGACATGCATACTAATACCTACTACTATGTTCATTTCCAGGGAGGTATGTGAAGTGTATGTCCAAGAAATGGAAAAGCTATCTTACAAATTACTGGAGCTCATCTCTCTCAGCTTAGGCTTGCCTGCAAATAGGTTGAATGGTTTCTTTAATGAAGACCAAACTAGTTTTGTTAGGTTGAATCACTACCCTCCTTGTCCTATCCCTCATCTGGCTTTAGGAGTTGGTAGACATAAGGATGCTGGGGCTCTCACTATACTTGCTCAAGATAATGTTGGAGGACTTGAAGTAAAGAATAAAGAAGATGGAGAATGGATTAGAGTCAAACCCACTCCTAATGCTTATATTATAAATATTGGAGACCTTATCCAGGTACACTTATTGAACTGGTTGCTTTACAATTTATTTTGAACGTACAGAAATAGAATCATTAGTACGTAATGGATTAATGATATATACACCAACAATATAATAATTTTTCATTACTAGTGTAATCTAATAGGTTGTATAGGAGGTTGTCTGCAGGTGCAGATCTGGTCCTTCAGTACTGGGATCATCCGAACCTAGTATTCTGGATGTGCAGTATAAATTTGTACGTGAACCTACTAAAATTTCAACAAATATTATATCTGAACTTACAGTATAGTGAATTAATATTAAGAACTTTGAAGATCGAACCAATCAAATTATAATCTTGAATCCGCCTTTAACTTGGCTATTGTATTTTCGAGAACCTGTAGTTTTTTTCTAAGGGACCTAATAGGATAGAAATTGTTTTACACAATCGATGTATAAAAGTTAAATCGTCCATCATTGGTCTATGGCAACGGTTATACAGGTTTGGAGCAATGAAGAATATGAAAGTGTGGAACATAGGGTGATGGTGAACTCTGAAAGAGAAAGGTTTTCAATTCCATTCTTCCTCAACCCAGCACACTATACATGGGTCGAGCCCTTGGAGGAGCTGGTGACTGAGAAAAATCCTGCAAAATATAAGGCATATAACTGGGGGAAGTTTTTCACAATGCGGAAGGACAGCAATTTCAAGAAGCATGATGTTGAAAACATTCAAATTTATCATTTCAGGGCTAGAAACAAATCATTATTCTGAGATTTACTTTTACGCATAAGAGATATGTCGTTAGAGATCTGAAAAGGAGCGTAATATACAAATAGCACCGATTTTATATCCCTTACTAGCGACACTTCACAATCTGTAGCAAATCTGTTTAGGAATCTACTATTGGCAAAATCTTCTGCTTAATCTATGCTACTGTAATTTGAACTTTAACTATTGTAAATATGTGTTTTCTCAGCTTTTGTGTATTTTTGTTCTTTCCTTGCTGGTGTTTGCTTAGTTCTTAGGGATCTTTGGCCGGTTAGTAAAAGAATTAAAAAGAGTTTTAGCGAAGAGTTTTTTGTTGTTTTCTCGTTGATTAGTACAGCTTAGTTTCGTACCGATTTTTAATTTGTTTTTTATTATTTTGTCTCAACCTTTTTTAGTTCTTTTTTGGTCTTTTGCTTTGGTGTAGTTTAGTGAAGTTGCCTCTGCCAAAATGACTATAACTAGTTTTTCTCAAAATATAAATAAATTGTGATTGTATATCGGTGTCAAATAAGTTTGCTCAGTTTGTTTTCCAGTTTGTCTCGAGTTTTTACACATTTTTTATTCTGACGCTTTCATGCTAGTTTGATTATTAAGTGTGGTATATTGAGGTCTATTGGAAACAAATATTTTGCCAAATATCAATTCCTAGGCGGAGATTTTTTGAATAAAATAAAAACTTTGCAATTCTATTGGTGAAATGCAACTTTCTAGATATGCTAATTGTTATTGCTATTGTCATGAAACTTGTGTAAAATTATTCTTGAAATGCATGCCACTATAGATTCTCAAAAGGGAACCGCTAAACATATTGACTATGGCCCTTGTTTATTTAAAATTGAGGATCCTTATGATTTGTGTTATTATTGTTGCCCAAAACGCACACACAAATATACGTGATCGACAAGTAATATATGATTGTAAGTCCAAATATCACTTACAGGGATTTGTGATTAACTATCAAAAAAATTAAACTACGATAATTAATCTATTCAAGCGATTTTCTAAAGTATGAATATTTAACTAAAACTAATCTAGAATAGT
>AWOL01S0017978.1:10155-29954 GCA_000715115.1 Nicotiana otophora
CGGCCAATTGATTTACCATACATTGGTTCGTAGTATTGATACAATGGTAGAAAGTTTTCTGGATCATATTGTCGGTCATATCATTTTTCGGGCACTCCCTCACCATTATCCGATACCTCTCCCAAATCTCATGCAAAGTTTCATTTGGCTCTTGCTTGAAAGCCAATATTTCATCCCTAAGAGTAGTCATATGTCCGGGAGAGAAAAACTTAGCAATAAACTTATTCGCCAACTCATCCCACGTATGTATTGAATGATTTGGTAAACGTTACAACCAATATAGAGCTTTACCCCGTAGAGAGAAGGGAAAAAGCCTTAGCCTCAAAGAATCCTCGAAAACATTGGTTTTCTTGCTCCCCCAACACATATCCACAAAGCCCTTCAAATTTTTATAGGCATTTTGACGTGGTGCATCGGTGAAAAAGCCTCGTTGCTCTAGCAAAGTGAGCATCACATTGGTAATTTGAAAGTTGCCCGCCCTAATATGAGGGGGGACTATTGCACTAGCATAACTTTCATTGGGAAAAATCTGGTGTTGTGCCGCTTGTGGTGAGGTGGTGGAGATGGGGGCGGTACATGCACGTTGTCTCAGGGAACCCGGCCTCACCAATTCTGTTGTGGCACTTGAGGTACCTCATCGAGTTGTTCCTCCTCACCTTCCAAGTCCCCAATGGCATATATCTGAGCTCATTATTTGCAATTTTTGTACCTATGATTTCTTCAACTAGTTAGTAACACGGAAAGGAAGGAAGATATATCAAGAACACACTAAAATATATAGCTAACACCATAAAACTCCCCAGCAATGGCGCCAAAAATTGATCCATACCCAATGCGCACTCAATAGTGAGTTAAAACGGTCATGGAAGAATAGTACCCAACAAAAGTCATGGTCGATTTCCACCGGAAGTTAAATATGGGTGTTAGGTTGTACACTTGGTGAGCGTAAATGAAATATCTCAATTGCTCTTCCAAATAAGGAATTTTGTTTTCTACTTCTAAACTTGACCCTAGCAATGATCAATTAAGGAAAAGAGACTAGAAAACGAGTAAAAGTCTTAGGGATGTAACCTTCACGTAGGTGTTAACCAAATAAGTAAATCGTGCTAATGCTTGTTTTAGTGACCGTAGTATATTATAACTCTCAACTCTAAATTAACCACTCAGTATCTCGAATATAGAGAGATTTTGCCCAAATTGGTTTTCTCAAACCCAACTGGGTATCAATTCAAATAGTTGATATGAGCTCAAGTCGAGTTTTCCCTATCTCTAATTCAAACTCTTTAATAAGGCTAGCCAAAACCTTCACTAGCCTAATTTCTTGTTAGCCAAGTTTTCCTAGACTAAGTCCCTCTTTCTCGAGTAAGAACCAAGTCAAATAGGCACGAATCATTATTGGAAGCCATTAGTTCTAGAAATAATGCATGAACAAGGCAAAATAATAGGTTTACACACTAGGTCTAGGTCACAACCCTAGAGAACATCTAGCCACTCATGATAGAAATTGAAGAAAACAAAGAAGAAGAATTAACTAAAGCAATAAAACAAAATTAAATTGATAAAACTAATATTTCTTCACCTTAAATGGTCACTAATTACCCAAAGTAGTAAAGTATGACAACTACAACACTAAATATTACAAAACTTGCCCTAAAAAGTGTTTCCCGTCTATTTATAGTGGCCCAAAGTTCGCTGACAAAAATGTCCTTTGGGAGGTTCTGCGGCCGCACACATTTGTGGTCTGCACTTTTTTTACCTCTGTAGGTGCAGCACTTCTCCAGCCACAAAATTCAGTCTGCGGTTGCACTTCAGGTTCTACGGCCGCACGTTTCCTTCTGGGGCTGCACTTTTGGCAAACTTCACACTTGGTCGTTTTGCACATTCTCTGAACTTTTTGAATTCTTGTCAGTGGAACCATGTTTTCCGGACCCATAAATTATATGCGGTCTTCACTTTTCCAAATATCCTCTAAGCTTAAGGTACCAGATCTGTGGCCGTCGCGGTAATTCTATGGTCTGCACTTTCTTCTGCGGGCTGCACTTTCGGCATGATGTGCTCCTTCTTTCTTTATGAGCAGGAACACTCCTTTTTGAGTTATATTTCTTCGTTGAGGTCCAATTCTCCAACATGCCTACAATTGCCACAATTTCATTAGTTTTTGGAAGAAAAATCTACACTTGCGGACTAAAACTAAGAAGGTACTAATAAGTGGTTAAAATCAACACTTATCAACTCGCCCAAACTTAAGTCTTTTCTTGTCCTCAAGCAAATAGATTAGTTACCACCTCCTCAAAGTTAAAGTTCATTTAAAATATTCAATTTTAAGCCATTCATACTCATGCATACCCATAATACTCATGCATTTTCAACAAGGTGACAAATCACATTTTATGCACCTATAGCTCTAATGTGATACTTGAGCTTAAGAATTGACTTCACTCATGAAGGACTCTTGCTCTATCATGCAGATCATGATGGACTCCAAACTCTTCCTCCTCTACCTTCCATTTTCCAAGCTTACTTCAAAAGTTAGCACTCAATTTTTAGATTAATGAAAGGTTCACTCTTCTCTCACAAAAGAATGTCACAAGTAAGGCTTCAAGTACCATAGGCTTTCCCCTCATGTAGATCACCACTAATGTAAGCTCACTCGGTTCAAAATCAAGTAGGACTTCTTTCGGGTTGTCATGAAGGCTTTTGGATTGGGGTAGGATACCATATGGGATAAGATGTTAAACCCTTCTTTAAGCACTCCACATTTTCATTTCCTGGCTCACATTTACCAACTATTACATGCATTTACTTTTCTTGTGGGCTAGAGAGACTTGACATCACTCTTTCTTGTTCATTTCATTCTTTTTCTCCCTTGATGCTCATACTATATATAATTTCCTCTTTTTGATTCCATCAACCTTCCTTTTTATTCTTTTTATAGAATTTCCTTTTTGTTCTTTTTCTTTTCGTTCCTTCTCTTTTCACAGAGATCATTTCTTTTCTCTTTTTGGTGCTTTGATACCTCTTTCAAATTTCTTAACTCTACCCCAAACATATGCCTTAAGCTACTTATTTCAAAAAAGTTTTAAGGAAGTTCCGTGTGCCAAGATAGGATTACAACAAAACGGGTAAATACTTGTAGCATGGTTACCAATTAAAAAAGGCTAAAGGCTCAGAGGGGGTTGACTAGGGATAACAAATACTGGGTGGCAATAGAAAGATTAAACAGGAGCTTACAATTATCTTCCAAACCAAGCAAACTAGAACTTCATCTTGAAATACATTCGGGGCAAATTCTAGACCATTCACGCAAATACTTGGACTAGCAACAAAATCACCTCACCCCTCATGCAACTAGACCGTAAAAGAGGATAGAGTCTAAAGCCTACAATAATCACAATCCATTTTTGGTCCGATCAATCACTCAATGACTATAAAAGTCAACTCAAGAGTCTCCAACTCATTAAATAGAGCTATTGTATTTCAACATTGTTGTTCCAAACCATAAGCACACAGATAAGTGTGTTGGTGCCAAATCAAGCATGCATAACTCTTTTTTTAGAATGACTCTATTAGGGATTTTATTCATTATTACTCCTATTATTATTACCTAAACACAAAAATGGACTCATTCCCTTAAGAAGGTTGTCACACCATACATCACCGGGAAGAGTAACTCGGTTCACACAAAAGACTACCTTTCGAAAGAAAACATTAAGAAAACCAAAGGCTTATTGTCTATAATTCTACGGGAAACATGAAAACTACTAACATAAATAAAAGGTACTAACAAAAACAAAAATCAAAGTAAACAATTGAACAAGATAATGAAAGCAATAACTATCTAAAGATAGATTAAATAAAATAGTTCCCAATGCTTAACAAAATAAGAGTAAAAGGAGAGATGGTGAAGAAACTCCCTAAGCAGCCTTGGACATCTTTGTGTCCCCAGCAGAATCAACCCATGTTGACTCAGCCAACTATATATCATCATCATCATGTCTGGGAGTGGCGGGAGCGGCGAACATTGCACACACTACGTCAGCAGTGTCGGCAACAAGGCATGGCTACTCAGATTGTCCAACTGGAGCAACCTGTGTTGATGGATATGGGGTGGACTGGTCTGGGTCAAGAAGCATATCAAATAGTAAATCCCCAGTTGTAGCAAATCGGGTCACCTCAGCTCGTAACTTGTCTAAAGACTTCTTTCTGGATTAACACTTCCTCATCTTCTTGACCTGCTTCGTCAAGCCCACAATAACTGAACCATGATGTACCAGAGTATCCATGATTACCTTCTGGTTGTCCAGAATCTTGCACAGCTTCTCATCAGGCTCAGTAGAATGTTGCGGTGCCTGTGTGGATGACTCCCTTGTAACAGTATTAGATATCTCAGACAGCTTTGAAGTAGCTTCCTGCATCCAGTTGTTGACATTCTCCAATTTTTGGGAGACTCGCAAAGCAGAAAGTGGGCCTATAGGTATGGGCACCAGGCTCAGAAATGGAGTAGGGACTGTCCTAGGAGCTATTGAAGGAGATGTGGACGGAGCCGAAAATGGAGGCAGAGGCATAGCTACTGCACTGGTAGAGGGCTCAGCTAATGTAGATGGAATATTAGCTGTGTTAGAAACCACCACTATCGGCTGATCTGGATGGCCTGTAGTAGTAGAAGGCTGAGCACTATTCTTCGGGTTGGTCCGATCCTTCTACCACTCAAATGGATTCTTGGGCTTTACCTTTGTATCAAATGGATTTGGCTCTACCTTTGCATATATGAGGTTCTCTGTAATGGTACTGGAGTAGGGGGCAAGCCATGTCAGTCTACTACACTACCAAAGAGATTTTGGCCGATATCAGAGCATCCACATTGATCGGGTACACGACCATGATAAAAGCCACTAGAACTGCATGTGGAACAGCCAAGTTGTTCTCATTTTGGCACAGGTCAAGGCTGCTACACATAAAGGTCTGCCAACCTTTTGCCTCAAAGCATAATGTACTCCGCTGAATGGATACCCAAGCAGTAATCTATGGTGGAGGTGGTCCCAGTGCTAAAATCTCAGCAAGCCATGGCCGGACCTCTTCTTTCAAGGCCAACTTCTATATTTATACCTTTGGCTCCACGTCCTCAAATCCTAAGTACGCGTTCAACGTGTGCTGATCAAACTTCACTGTAATGTTATGTACCTTGGTCACCTTTGTCCCATTGCAAATGTGTGAAATGTTGGCATAGAACTCATGGACAAGGTGCTCCTTGACATCCACGAACTTCTAAGTAAACAACATCCATCCCTTTCTTGTCCTGAACTGTAGGGTTGTATCTATCAAGATCCCTAAACAGAAACTACCTCTTATGTGTCAATGATCTTACCGGCCACAACATCCGAAAATCGGTAAAAGCAGCCAAACTCACAAATCTATTTTCCCAAGCTTCCTTCTTCTTTGTCCACTCAACCTAGTAGATGTACCTTTTCCTCTTTTTCCATCATCTAGAATATCATGCACACCGGACACTGGAGCAGCTAGCCCAGAGGCCTGGCTATCACTTTCCTAAACCTCGGAAGTTCTTTGAGATGATGAAGGCACATCCAAAGGCTCAAATCACCTATGTCGCCTGGACTGTGCAGCTATCTGTTCTTCCGGAATAGACATAGAGTTGCCCTCAGAAGCCTCCCTATACGGGGCATAAGAACTAGAGTCGGAGAGGCCTGCATCCCTCCCTGTGCCTGTTGTAGCCTTCTTCCATATAGTATTGGGCTCACTAAGGGACAAGACACCTCTACCTTGATCCCTAGAAGGGTTTCCTCTAGCTTTGGCAGTTTTCTCACTGCCTCGTGATCGAACCATTATTTGTATCAAAACAAAGAGTATTGTTAGTTGCACGTCATTATTCAACATAACTAGAACTTATGTATGCAAGGGAGAACAATGTGGACATAGTAGGGTTACAACAGGAAGACATGCTTGCAGAATATGGGATTTGCAGTGCGCATTTTTCTGATATGCGGCCGTGAAATGGGATTGCGGACTGTACATTTTCATGTGCAATTGCACTTCTGACAAGAAAGTTCAGTGGCTCAATTGCCTCCTTTCTGAAGACAGTGCGATGGCCAAAGTGCGGCCGCATAATTCAAATGCAACCCGCAGAATTTTAAGTGTGGTCCGCACTTTTGAGGTTCCAAGAGACAAGTCTCTGTTAGCAATGCGGCCTCAACAGTAATTTTGCAGTTTATACAATTACAGTGCAGCCTCATAAATTACTTTCCTTCACAAGTTAGCAAGACAACCAAACCGTAGACTATAGAAATTCAAATGCTGCCACGAATTTCAAAATTAACGAGCAGTCAGTGCTTTTTCACTTAGATTTTGCATTTACTTGTACAAATCAGTATGGGAACATGGTATTCACATCAAATATAATTAACCCAACCTATTTTAGCATGTATTAATGACTACCCAGCATAGATCTACCCCACATGGACACATGGATGAACTCTAATAACAGATGGCCGAAAAAGAAATTGAAATCTAAAAATTTAAGCTAAAACAAAATATTAATATGAAGTGAAGCATACCAGATGAAGTGAGTGTACTAGATTGTGTGAGCGCATGTATGTGCGTGTGGTTGGTAGTGAAAATCTGTCAGTAAAGCTTGCAGAGAAAAAGTAATTCTATGGTTGGTGAAAAGTGTAAAACGAAAGAAGAACGACTATTTATACTCAGACTTTTTGAAAGGGAAAAATGTTAAGTGCGGCCGCACAATTCCAAGTGCGGTCCGCACTATTCCAAGTGCGGTCCGCACTCCTTTACCCGGGCAGAAATGGATGTGTCTGTTGTGTGATCCAAACAATTCCTCTTGCAGCCGCAGATTAGCCCCACACTGACAGGCCCAAACTTCAGAGAATTTGCAACTTATCATTTTTTTGAGCTTCCAGAAGTGCGGTCCGCATGTGAAATGTGTGGCCACACAAGCTCTTCTATTATGAATTGATTACCCCAATAAGCCGGTGTCCAGACATCCGTGATCAATAAGTAATTCAAATGCTCTTGTTATGTTGTACTACTATTTGATAATGTGTTCAAAGTATGGGTTGCATATCTAAATGCCTTGATTCATGTTGTGTTTCAAATGAAAGCTAAAGAAAGATTGTGTAAGAAATCGTGATATACCTAAAACTCCTTTTTGCTCAAATGTGTGCTTAAATGTCTTGAATAGAAATGCCTTGTTGTTGGAAAGTCCATGATGATGGTTGAAAGTAAAATGGTTTGCATGAAATATGAAATAAGAAATACGAATCACGTAATGCGAAATGTGAAATATGAAATGTGAAATCTGAAACACGGCCAATTTGCCAAGACAAATAATACAATTGTGACCATTAGTGCCAATGAAATGAAGAGATGTTCAAGAAATATGAAACGAGATGATTGATAGAAAAGGGTGATGTCTCAAATGAGACGGCCTAGCCGATTAGGTCGTGATTGGATGCCATGGCGCACACATGGTGTTGACTATGTTAGAAATTGTAATTGAAATTGTGATTTGGTTGATATCTCGCATGAGATGGCCTAGCTGATCGGGTCGTGAACAGACGCCATGCTGCACACATGGTGGTGGCTGTGTTTAAAATCGTAATCAAAATTGTGAATAGTGGTATACTAGTACCAAAGATTCCCAACTTAAAATTTAGAAATTAGTTAAAACTTATCTTATCTCTAATTTGATATTTGGTAATTGTTTGAGGCTTTAGCTGATATTGTGACTGTCCTTACTTGCATTACTGCTCGTTTCTTTGAGAGAGTGTTTAGTCATATATACTAATACTATTCGATAGTACTAACGTCCCTTTTGTTGGGGGGACTGCATCTTTAATAGATGCAGGTGGTTCCACAGCAGGCGGCACTGATCAACGATAGCACTACACTCTTTGCCCAGTTGATTTGGTGAGCCCCACTTCACTCGAGGTCATATATCTTTTGTTAATGTTATCACCATGTTTTGAGGTATAGTCGGAGCCTTGTTTCCGGTACTATCATTGTACTCTTTTGTATCTAATAGAGGATCCGTAGACATAACGTGGGTGGTATGTTAGTGTGGGGAAAGTCAAAGTAGTAATGTTGTAATTGTATCACACGGTCCACATTAACTATGAAAAAGTATGTAATTTGGAAGTTTATAAATGATGTAACTGCTGATAAAGAATTGGTGTTATTGTTTACTTGATCCATCCCACTGATTAATCAATGAATTTGATTTTACTGTCATTCATGAGTAAGTTCGGGTAGAAGTTATTGTACAGTCTTGCTCCACATGTTCGGGGTGTAACAAACGTTATATCAGAGCCTAAGGTTTTAAAGTGTCCTAGGATGTCTCGGAGCCGTATCTAGTAGAGTCATTCTTATCGGTGTGTTGTCGACCACATCTATAACTAGGACGCTACGTGGACATATAGGAATAATACCCTTCTATGATGTTTTTGATCGTGTGATAAAGCTGATTGTACCACTGTTCCTCCTTTAACTCGGGCATTGCTCTAACTTTCAATAAATGGCTCCTAAGAAGAAGGCAAGAACTGGCCAAGGAGCCAATGTTGCACCAGGGATGACGGTTTATTCTATCATTGATGATGTGGGTGAACACCTGAGGGGTGAAGATATTCCCCAGTTACTACACTGCCTTGTTTTACTATTCCTGCTCAGGCTGCACCAGTTCCTACACTTGATGAGGATACAATGAATCTTCCAACTGATATTCCGGATCCACCTCCAGCCCCAGCTTTCGGTCCCAGTGTTTGTAATGAGGATCTTAGAGGATCTTAGGGCTTCCCAGGTCCAGAGGTCAAATGATGCCACCATTTCTTCTAGTCAGCAAGGGGACTCTATTGGTTCCAGGGTTAACAGGTTTCTTTAGTTAGATCCTCCAATGTTCACAGGTACTGATCCCGAGGAGGACCCCCAGGACTTCATCGATGAAATGAACAAGACCCTCAGTGTTATGCGTGCAACTGATACAAAGGGAGTGGAGTTGGCTTCCTAACACCTGAAGGGGGTGGCCTATTTTTGGTTTGAGATATGGGAGAACTCCCGGGAGGAGGGAAGCCCTCCGGCAAGGTAGAGTGAGTGTGCAGATGCTTTCATGGATCATTTCCTGCTTGCCGAGACTAAGGTAGCCCATGCTGCAAAATTTGAGAACCTAAAACATGGCAGCAAAAGTGTGTGGGAGAACTATATGGAGTTCGCGCGCCTGCCCAAATATGATATTCACATGTTGCCCACTATAGAGGCTAGAGTGCGCCAGTTTGTGCAGGACCATAGCCCCTTGGTTATGAATGAGACCGCTACAGCTGCTTTAAATTCTAATATGAACTATGGGAAGATGGTAGCATTTCCTCAAGCTACAGAGAACCGTAAGTTGGAGAATAGAATGGAGCAAGAGGGTAGTAGTAAGGCCCGGTCCACGAGCAACTTTGGGAATGCATTTGGTGGCAGTAGGTCAGCATTTAGAGGAGGGTCATCGGGGCCATCCCAGTCTTTTGCTTAGTTTTCAGCCAGTGCACCGCCATCAGGGCCCAGTCAGCAGCAATTGAGTCATTTTAGGCCCAGTCAGGACAATAGTGGACCCCACCAGTAGGGCCAGTCCGGAGGGAGGTTCCAGCAACAGCGAAGGCCCCCGTGTCCTAGGTGTGGGAAGATGGACCTAGGAATCTTTTACATGGACTTACCCATATGCTACAGGTGCGTATTGAGGGGTCACATTCAGAGGGACTACCGTTCGCCCCACCAGGGTTTTGGCAGGAGTTCAGCACAGCCAGCCAGTTCTGCAGCTACTACATCTGCAGCACCTCCTCCGGCCTGAGGCACTCCAGCACTCGCAGGGCGTGGTGCAGTTAGGAGTGGAGCGCAGAGATCGGGAGTACCAGCCGTTTCTATGCTATGAGTGGTCGCCAAAGTGTAGAGGCTTCTCCAAACAATGTCACAGGTATATTGACTATCCAATCTCATGATATGTATGCTCTTATTGATCCCGGTTCCACTTGATCCTATGTTACTCATTATGATGCAGTGGAATTTGGGATAGATCTGGAACAACTTCATGAGCCATTCTCTGTATCTACTCTGGTTGGCGAGTCTATTATGACCGCACGAGTTTATAGGTGTTGTATTGTCACAGTGCGTGGTTTGGACACCATGGCTGATCTCATTGAATTGGGGATGGTTGATTTTGATGTTATAATGGGAATGGATTGGCTTTATTCATGTTTTGCAAAAATCAATTGCTGAACTAGAACTGTGAGGTTTGACTTTCCAAATGATCTAGTTGTTGAATGGAAGGGGGATAATGTGGTGCCGAAGGGTAGGTTTATTTCTTACCTTAAGGCCATGAAGATGATTAAAAAGGTGTATTTGCCGTTTGGTCCGAGTTACGAATACCGATGTTGAGGCACCTATACTCGAGTGTGTGCCGTTGTGATTGAATTTCTAGAGGTCTTTCTTGATGAGCTCCCTGGGATTCCACCAGACAGGGAGATTGATTTTGGGATTGATGTGATGCCAGGCACGCAACCTATATCTATTAGTGTAGATGTTGAGGCACCTACACTCGTGTCTGTGCCAGTTGTGAATGAATTTCTAGAGGTCTTTCCTGATGAGCTCCCTGGGATTCCGCCAGACATAGAGATTGATTTTGGGATTGATGTCATGCTAGGCACGTAGCCTATATTTATTTCTCCCTACAGGATGGCACCAGCATAATTGAAAGAGGTAAAGGAACAATTGAAGGATTTGTTAGAGAAGGGCTTCATCCGGCCGAGTGTCGCCTTATGGCGCACCAGTTCTATTTGTAAAAAAGGACTGGTCGCTAAGAATGTGTATTGTCTACCGTAGGTCAACAATGTCACAATCAGAAACAAGTACCCATTACCAAGAATAGGTGATTTATTTGATTAGTTACAGGGTTCTAAATACTTCTCCAAAATTTATTTAAGATATGGGTATCACCAATTGAAGATCAGGGAACAGGATATTCCACAACGGCTTTCAGAACTTGGTATGGGCACTTTGAATTTTTGGTAATGTCGTTTGGGCTAACTAATGCTCCGGCAAATTTAACGGATCTTATGATTGAGTCTTCAAGCCTTTTATTGACTCCTTTGTGATAGTGTTCATTGACGATATCCTTGTATATTCACGATGTCGAGAGGGCGACGCCGATCACTCAGGGCAGCTCTACATACTCTACATCAGCACCAGTTGTATCCGAAGTTTTCCAAAACTAAATTTTGTCTTGACTCGGTCACGTTCTTGGGTCATGTCATCTCAAGGGAAGGAATTAAGGTGGATCTTTAGAAGATTGCAGTTGTGAAGAATTGGCCTAGACCTAATACTCCAACAGAGATTCATAGTTTCTTGGGCTTAGCTGGATATTACAGGAAGTATGAGGAGGGGTTCTCTACTCTCGCCTCTCGGTTGACTAATTTGACGCAGAAGGTGGTTAAGTTGCAATGGTCATATGCTTGTGAAAGGAGCTTCCAGGAGCCAAAATCAACATTGACTGCGACGCTAGTGTTAGCCCTACCAGAGGGTACATATGCGTTTGTGGTGTATTGTGATGATTCAAGAATCTTGCTTGGGTGTGTATTGACGCAACATGGCAAGGTAATAGCTTATGCTTCTACGCAACTCAAGAATCATGAAAAGAACTATCCAATACATGACTTAGAACTTGCAGCGATGGTATTTGCATTAAAAATTTGGCTTCATTATTTATATAGGGTCCATGTGGATATATTCACGTACCATAAGATTCTTCAACACATTTTCAAATAGAAGGAATTGAATTTGAGGCAGAGAAGATGGTTTGAGTTACTCAAAGATTACGAATTCGATATTCTATATCACCCGAGAAAAGCCAACGTTGTGGCATATGCTCTTAGCTGAAAATCTATGGGTAGTTTGGCTCACTTGTAGGCACATAAATGGCCGTTGGCCAAGGAGGTTCATTGATTGGCTAGTTTGGGAGTTCGTCTTGCGAACTCTACTGAAGGAGGCGTAATTGTGCAAAATAGGGCTGAATCATTGCTTGTTTTGGAAGTCAAAGAGAAGCAATACGACGATCCTTTGTTGGTACAATTGAAGGAAGAGATTCATAAACATAAGACTATGGCTTTTTCTCTTGTCATGGATGATGGTACACTAAGGTACCAAGGGCGGCTGTGTGTTCAAAATGTAGATGGTCTCCGAGAAAGAATCATGACCAAGGATCACACTTCCAGGTATTCCATACACCTGGGTTCTACAAAGATGTATCATGATCTCAAGACAGTCTATTGGTGAAATGACATGAAGAGAAATCTCGCATACTTTGTGGCAAAATGTCCGAGTTGTCAGCAAGTAAAGGCCGAACACCAAAGGCCTAGTGGGTTGGCATAGAACATAGAAATTCTAATGTGGAAGTGGGAAATGATTAATATGGACTTTGTGGTGGGACTGTCGCGCACGCCGCACAAGTTCGACTCAATTTGGGTGATTGTGGATCGACTCATGAAATCAACACACTTTTTGCCAGTTAAATCTACCGACATAGCGGTTTAATATTCTCAGTTGTATATCAAGGAAATAGTCAGGTTGCATGGCACTCCATTTTCTATCATTTCGGATTAAGGGGCACATTTTACGGCTAAATTTTGGAAGGAATTTCAGCAAGTTTTGGGTACTCAGGTGAATCTTAGTACAGCCTTTCACTTGTAGAGTGACGGGCAGGCAGAGTAGACTCTTCAGATGCTTGAGGATATGTTGCGCGCTTGTGTCCTTGACTTGAAGGGTAGCTGGGACGATCATTTTCCAATCATAGAATTTTCCTCAAACAACATGTATCATGCTAGTGTTCAGATGGTAGCATTCGAGGCCTTATATGGTAGGAGATATAGATCCCCCATTGGGTGGTTCGAGATTGGGGAAGTGGAATTAATAGGACCAGACCTCGTGTATCAAGCTATGGAAAAGGTTAAGGTCATTAAGTATCGATTTCAAACTGCTTAAAGTTTCAAACAGTTGTTCGTTGCAGAGATTTGGAGTTTAAAGAAGATGATTGGGGTGTTGTTGAAGGTTCCCCCATTAAGGGTATAATGCGGTTTGGAAAGAAAGGGAAATTGAGTCTGAGGTATGTCGGCCAAACAGAATCATTCAAAGGATTCATCAGGTGTCATACAGGCTTGAGCTACCACTTGAGATGTCACTAGGGCACCCGGTATTCCATGTGCTTATGTTTAAGAAGGTAGTTGGAGATCCGTCGGCTATTGTGCCAGCTGAGACTATTGGGGTAAATGAATAACTGACCTATGAAGAAACTCTAGTTGCCATTCTTGATAGGCAGGTCCGAAAGCAAAGAAATAAAGAAATTGCCTCCGTGATACTATTATGGCGAAACCAGCAGGTTGAAGAGGCCACCTGGGGTCCCGAAGAAGAAATGAAAAAGAAGTACCCTCATTTGTTTGAATAGCTATGTAATAGTTTCTATGAAATTACTTCCTATGAAATAAGTATCACTTGTACAGTTTATGCTCAGGGTGCTTCCTTTCTAGTAATATATTGCTTATGATGCCACGGTTGGTGTTGTTTCATATTGTGTTGCATCGTTGGTATATGTACATGCTGTTAGGATTGGTTTTTAGGATTCTCTGACAGGTGGATAGGCCCAGTTACAAAGGAAACTCTGCCGAAATATTTGGAAATTTGGAGAGTTAGAAAAAATTTGGGTTTGCTAGTGTGTGAAGTAACAGGTGGGTCATGATGCGTTTTAAGGACGGATTTAGACCCTCATTCGAGAACGAATGATCTTAAGTGGGGGAGGATGTAAGGCCCCGTAAATGTTTCCTAACATTCGGGGGTTCGTGGTGCTGAGATAGGCGTATGAATAAATGGTAGTAGAGATTATTTGCTGCGAGCTTGTGAGTCGCGGTATAGACTTTTTGGGTTTAACAGTGCGTCGAGGAGTTAAAGGAAAATATTTGGCATAATAGAGAATTTTTGCATCCATTATGCGACCGCAGAATCACTCTACCGGCCGCAGAATGGCCGCAGACTAAGGCAGTCATTTGGACAATATTTGGATGTCATTCCGTGGCTCCTTATGCGACCGCAAAATGATTTCGTGGGCTGCACACTAATCGCAGAACAAACATGCATATTTTGTGGAGGGAGGTTCTGCGGCGCATTATGCGACCACAGAACAGGTCTGCGGACTGCATAATAGTCGCAGAGTGGGGAAGACCAGCCCAGTTTCGGAGGGACATTTCGCGGCCCATTTCGCGGATTGCATAAGCATTATGAGGTCGCATATGCGACCGCATATCCCATTTCAGAGTTTCATTTTTGGGTTTTATAACTCGACCCCGCTTCGTTATTTAGACTCTATGGACAATTTCTGAAGGCAGAACTTGATATTTGGAGAGAGAGAAAAGGCTCTAGAGAGGGAGAGAGTACCTCAATTAATTATGCCCCAATTTATACTCAAAATCATGGAAGAATTAACAAGGGAAGCACACTAGGTCTTCATCATAGAGGTAAGATTCTACACACTATCTCTTAATTTCAAAATATAACTTGAAATGGGAAATTAGTTAGATAATTCATGGGTATGGGAGTGGCTTATTTTGAATGCATGATTGATCATGGGTTGTAGGGAGATTGTTGAGCTACAATAGTAAAGAAGGGGTTGTGGGATGAAGGAATGCTCCATAAAAGGACCTTGAAACCTTAATGTACACCCAATTCTTGATACAATGCTCAAATAATCTAGAATCGTGATCATCTTCCCAATTCAATTTTTTACTTTTCTAAAATTGATTGAAGTTGCTAAGATTTTCGGAACATTTTATAGTTAAGGAGGCTCAAATGCGGTATGTTAGCTAAACTCTTCTATTAAAAATTGAACCCCACAATATCCATGTAAGTCCCGAGTTCCTCATTGTGAATCGGTTACCCCAATAAGCTGGTGTCCAGACATCTGTGATCAATAAGTAATTCAAATACTCTTGTTATGTTGTACTACTATTTGATAATGTGTTCAAAGTATGGGTTGCATATCTAAATGCCTTGATTCAAGTTGTGTTTCAAATGAAATCTAAAGAAAGATTATGTAAGAAATCGTGATGTACCTAAGACTCCTTTTTGCTCAAATGTGTGCTTAAATGTCTTGAATAGAAAAACCTTGTTGTTGGAAAGTCCATGATGACAGTTGAAAGTAAAAAGGTGTGCATGAAATATGAAACATGAAATACGAATCATGTAATGTGAAAAGTTAAATATTAAATACGACCAATGTGCTAAGAGAAATAATATAATTCTGACCATTAGGGCCAATAAAATAAAGGGATGTACAAGATATGAAATGGGATGATTGATAAAAAAGGGTGATGTCTCACATGAGACAGCCTAGCCGATCGCGTTGTGATAGGACGCCATGTCGCACACATGGCGGTGACTGTGTTATAAATTGTAATTGATATTATGATTTGGTTGATGTCCTGCATGAGACAGCCTAGCCGATCGGGTCGTGATCGGATGCCATGCCACACACATGGTGGTGACTGTGTTGGAAATCATAATCGAAATTGTGAATAGTTGTATACCAGTACCAAAGATTTCCCAACTTAAAATTTGGAAATTTATTTAAAACATACCTTATCTCTAATTTGATATTTGGTAATTGATTGAGGCTTTAACTGATATTACGATTGTCCTTACTTGCATTACTGCTCGTTTCCTTGAGAGAGTTTTTAGTCTTAGATACTAGTACTATTAGACAGTACTAACATCCCTTTTTCCGGGGGCCCTGCATCTTTAATGGATGTAGGTGGTTCCACAGCAGACAGCACTGATCACGGATAGCACTACACTCTTTTTCCTAGCTGATTTGGTGAGCCCCACTTCACTCGGGGTCAAGTATCTTTTGTTCATTTTATCACCATGTTTTGAGGTATAGCCAAAGTCTTGTTGTCAGCACTAGTATTATACTCTTTTGTATCTAACAGAGGCTCCGCACACATAGCGTGGGTGGTACGTTGGTGTGGGGAAAGTCAAACTAGTAATGTTGTAATTGTATCACACGTTCCATATTAAACTATGAGAAAGTATGTATTTTGGAAGCTTATAAATGATGTTACTGATGATAATGAATTGGTGTTGTTGTTTACTTGATCATCCCCACTGATGAATTAATGAATTGGATTTTACTGTCATTCAAGAGTATGTTCGGGTAGAAGGTATTGTACAAGCTTGCTCGGCCGGGTTATCTTGGTTGAACACCGTTCGCGCTCCCCGAGTTCGGAACATGACAATAAGTATTTTGTAAGCCGTCTGATAAGCTCGGTAATGCATCACCAAGCTTCTTGGACCAATCCATCCGATTAGCATTCCCCGTTTTAGACAACATACTCTTTATCTCCCGGTTGGAGACTTCCACTTGACCACTAGCTTGTGGATGATAGGGAATCGTGCCCTTGTGAGTAACACCATACTTGCTAAGTAAACTTTCAAAAGCCTTTTATCAAAAGTGTGACCCCCCATCACTTATGATTACATGTGGACTACCAGATCTTGTAAAAATATTATACTTCAAGAAAGCCACTACACTTCTCGCCTCATTGTTGGATAAGGCAACGACCTCAACCTATTTGGACACATAATCCACTATGACCATGATGCAAGTGTTTCCACAAGAACACACACAAGGGACAATAAAGTCAATGCCCCAAACATCAAACATATCAATCTCCAAGATGGTTGTGAGAGGCATCTCATGTTTCTTTGAAAATCCATCGGCCCGTTGACATTCATCACATCTTTTCACTAAGTGACTTGCATCCTTGTAAAGAGTGGGCCAATAGAAACCACAACTAAGAACTTTGGTTGTCGTTCTTGCTCCACCNGTTGTAATTGTATCACACGTTCCATATTAAACTATGAGAAAGTATGTATTTTGGAAGCTTATAAATGATGTTACTGATGATAATGAATTGGTGTTGTTGTTTACTTGATCATCCCCACTGATGAATTAATGAATTGGATTTTACTGTCATTCAAGAGTATGTTCGGGTAGAAGGTATTGTACAAGCTTGCTCGGCCGGGTTATCTTGGTTGAACACCGTTCGCGCTCCCCGAGTTCGGAACATGACAATAAGTATTTTGTAAGCCGTCTGATAAGCTCGGTAATGCATCACCAAGCTTCTTGGACCAATCCATCCGATTAGCATTCCCCGTTTTAGACAACATACTCTTTATCTCCCGGTTGGAGACTTCCACTTGACCACTAGCTTGTGGATGATAGGGAATCGTGCCCTTGTGAGTAACACCATACTTGCTAAGTAAACTTTCAAAAGCCTTTTATCAAAAGTGTGACCCCCCATCACTTATGATTACATGTGGACTACCAGATCTTGTAAAAATATTATACTTCAAGAAAGCCACTACACTTCTCGCCTCATTGTTGGATAAGGCAACGACCTCAACCTATTTGGACACATAATCCACTATGACCATGATGCAAGTGTTTCCACAAGAACACACACAAGGGACAATAAAGTCAATGCCCCAAACATCAAACATATCAATCTCCAAGATGGTTGTGAGAGGCATCTCATGTTTCTTTGAAAATCCATCGGCCCGTTGACATTCATCACATCTTTTCACTAAGTGACTTGCATCCTTGTAAAGAGTGGGCCAATAGAAACCACAACTAAGAACTTTGGCTGTCGTTCTTGCTCCACCGCGATAACCACCATATAGCGGTGAATAAAAAGCAACAATAATATCGCCATTCTTTTCTTGCATTACACACCTTCTAATCACCCTATCCGAACAAATCCGGAAAATCTATGGTTCATCCCAAAAATAATATTTAAAATCTCTTTTGAGCTTCTTCCTTTCGTTTGAAGAGAACTCATCCAGAATCATTCCACCCACAAGATAATTTGCCAAGTCTACAAACCACGACACGTCTTTTATAGAAATTGCCAAAAGTTGCTCATCGGGGAAGGACTCATTGATGTCAAGGCCATCATATGGCCTCCCCTCCTTTTCCAAATGAGACAAGTGGTCTGCCACTTGGTTTAAACTACCTCTCCTATCTTGAATATCAATAACTAATTCTTCCTCCAAGAGTACCGATCTCATCAACCGAGATTTAGAATCCCTTTTGCTCATAAGATAGCGAAGCGCCACATGATCCTTGTGGACAATAAACTTGGCACCCATCAAATACGGGTGAAACTTCTCAATGGAAAATACAATAGCAAGGAGCTCTTTCTCCGTAACGGTGTAACTGACTTGGTCACTATTCATAGTCTTACTAGCATAGGAAACCGGATGAAAAACTTTGTTAATACGTGGCCTCAAAACAGCCCCAACCGCTACGTCACTTGCATCACACATTAGTTCAAAAGGAAAACTACAATTTAGAGCGGTAATGATAGGAGTAGTTGTCAACTTGAGCTTCAATAGTTCAAAAGCCCTCATACAATCATCATTGAAATGGAACTTGGCATCCTTCTCAANTTACTGATGATAATGAATTGGTGTTGTTGTTTACTTGATCATCCCCACTGATGAATTAATGAATTGGATTTTACTGTCATTCAAGAGTATGTTCGGGTAGAAGGTATTGTACAAGCTTGCTCGGCCGGGTTATCTTGGTTGAACACCGTTCGCGCTCCCCGAGTTCGGAACATGACAATAAGTATTTTGTAAGCCGTCTGATAAGCTCGGTAATGCATCACCAAGCTTCTTGGACCAATCCATCCGATTAGCATTCCCCGTTTTAGACAACATACTCTTTATCTCCCGGTTGGAGACTTCCACTTGACCACTAGCTTGTGGATGATAGGGAATCGTGCCCTTGTGAGTAACACCATACTTGCTAAGTAAACTTTCAAAAGCCTTTTATCAAAAGTGTGACCCCCCATCACTTATGATTACATGTGGACTACCAGATCTTGTAAAAATATTATACTTCAAGAAAGCCACTACACTTCTCGCCTCATTGTTGGATAAGGCAACGACCTCAACCTATTTGGACACATAATCCACTATGACCATGATGCAAGTGTTTCCACAAGAACACACACAAGGGACAATAAAGTCAATGCCCCAAACATCAAACATATCAATCTCCAAGATGGTTGTGAGAGGCATCTCATGTTTCTTTGAAAATCCATCGGCCCGTTGACATTCATCACATCTTTTCACTAAGTGACTTGCATCCTTGTAAAGAGTGGGCCAATAGAAACCACAACTAAGAACTTTGGCTGTCGTTCTTGCTCCACCGCGATAACCACCATATAGCGGTGAATAAAAAGCAACAATAATATCGCCATTCTTTTCTTGCATTACACACCTTCTAATCACCCTATCCGAACAAATCCGGAAAATCTATGGTTCATCCCAAAAATAATATTTAAAATCTCTTTTGAGCTTCTTCCTTTCGTTTGAAGAGAACTCATCCAGAATCATTCCACCCACAAGATAATTTGCCAAGTCTACAAACCACGACACGTCTTTTATAGAAATTGCCAAAAGTTGCTCATCGGGGAAGGACTCATTGATGTCAAGGCCATCATATGGCCTCCCCTCCTTTTCCAAATGAGACAAGTGGTCTGCCACTTGGTTTAAACTACCTCTCCTATCTTGAATATCAATAACTAATTCTTCCTCCAAGAGTACCGATCTCATCAACCGAGATTTAGAATCCCTTTTGCTCATAAGATAGCGAAGCGCCACATGATCATTGTGGACAATAACCTTGGCACCCA
>AWOL01S0017978.1:30268-51312 GCA_000715115.1 Nicotiana otophora
GGTAATGATAGGAGTAGTTGTCAACTTGAGCTTCAATAGTTCAAAAGCCCTCATACAATCATCATTGAAATGGAACTTGGCATCCTTCTCAAAGAGCTTGTACAATAGGTACACCGCTTTAGAAAAATCTTGACAAAGCACCAGTAGAAACCCGCATGGCCTAGGAAACTCCGCACACCCTTCACCGAAGTTTGGGGTGGAAGCTTCAAAATCACCTCAATATTCGCCTTGTCAATTTCAATTCCATTCCTTGAGATTTTATGGCCAAGTACATTGCCTTCCTCAACCATGAAGTGGCATTTCTTCCTATTGAGCACCAAATTGGTCTCATCACATCTAGACAACAATTTGTTAAAATTTGCAAGACAACCATCAAAAGAATCCCCAGTCACCGATAAGTCATCCATGAAAACAAACAAGAGGAAAGAATAACCGGTAGTGCATAGTTGTATGGGCCCATTCCTTGGAAAGAATTCACACATTACAAGAATCCATCCATTTCGTTGTCATCTAAGTTGAGCAAAACAGCTTCCAACATATCACAAACGCTGATTGTAGCAGTGTATCATCAACAATAATATCGGTTACCAAATCTACAAAATAACACACCTCATTGCTATTTGGTTTCCGCATAGACTTACACACATAGAATACCACTTGCTCATCACCAACCCTGTCATGCCCCGAACCTGGGCCTTAACGTAACATGATACTCGGTGCCTGACTACATGTGATCAAGTGAACCAACTGCTGGCTGAATCAACTTGTGATATCATAACATACATAATGCGGAAAAAAAACAAACACATGTTGATATATTGAAAGTCTGAATGATATAAATCAAAAAGCGGAAAGACTAATATGAGTCTAAAACATATATGTAACCAACATTGCTTAACATGAAAAGCCTGTGACTTTGTCTAACTAAATCTAGTATATGAAGCCTCTAATAAAGTATTGAAAACACTGATTGCCTTTAAATACTGAAAGACTGTAAAGTAATGGTAATACCCTGAAAGAACTGGGTCTCACCAAATAGCTCGTACGAGGATCCTAGCACTCTAAATCGTAAACCTGTAAATCATTTTTTGCATCGTGATATGCAGGCCCTGGGCAAAACGGACGTCAGTATATTTGAATTACACTGGTAAGTAAAGCATTTGAAAGAAAGAACTGTAAATACTAAACTAAAATTGAGCTGATAATTGAGAACTGATAACTGATAACAAAAATGATAATTATTGAAGCTGAATCTGAAACTGAAATGATAACTAATAACGGAAATGATAACTTATAACTGAACAAAGGAAGTAAGGATATGAATACTCCCTCCTATGAATAAGGAACAACCTGTTTATCTAAACAAACTATGGCCTCAGGCCCAATATATATGTGCACAAGCTATGGCCTCAGGCCCAAGAATACGTGTACATAACTATGGCCTCATGCCCAAATCCATAACCTCAGGTCCAAACAGGCATAAAGCATAAACTAAGGCCTCAGGACCAAACATACATAAAGCATAAACTACAACCTCAAGCCCAAATACAAGTGTTCAACATTCAGGAATTTTAATTTAGGAACTGAGAGTTATTCATGAACTGATTATGAAAACTGAAACTTCAACTGTTTATGACATGCTGAGTAATCTAGACTGAGACTCATGGGCATCAAACCCAAGTCTATATTGATTACGCACTGAGCTTACAATGTTCATAATGAAAGTGGTGAATGAGTTATGAAGCTAGAGAATAGAAGTTCTGCAACTATTCAAGGAACTAGGCTTACCTATATTTCTAAGGAAATTAGTAACGTTGTAAAAGAAACGTCGTGTAGGGAGAATTATTAACATTCCCAAACATAGAGAGTTAGCCTCACATACCTTAACTTCCTACTTTTGAGCGTAATACAACATTTGTCAACCCTTTCTACTTTAATCTATAGCAATACAAGTGAAAAGGATTCTATATTAGCAATAATACTCATGTTTTGGTCACTTAGGCATTTTATCAAACATCTTATGGGCGTAAAGCCTTATAGCCTTCATTAATGATGTTTTTACACCCAAAACCCCATTGTCTTGCTCCTAGCTAAATTCTAAAATCTCAAATTTCTTATAATCAATATCATTCTTCATCACCCATAAGATAAACAACACCATTAAAACTAATAATCAGCAGTCTAAAACTTAAACCTATAACCGTTCATGATTTTCTATCAAACCCATCAACTCATATATCGTGAACTTAGAGATCATTTATACAATGCTATAATCAATTAGAGGGTGAAGATATTACTTTTTGACGTTCAATCCTCTTGAATTCAAGTTCTAGGGTTTTGTTTTCTCAACCATGATGTTCCAATCAAATATCTAATAATTTGAAGGGTTTAACCACGTTAATAAGGTGTTGTACAATTGGAATTAACATAAAATCATCATTAGAACCTACCTTGGATGATAGAGGGACCTTGGAGGAAGTTAGGTTCTTAAGAGGTCCCTTTTCTAGAGCAAGTGTTTGTGTTTTGGTGTGTGGGGAATGAAGTAGGGCTTATAAAACGACTTCTCGGGTGCAGCCCCACACAGCTGAAGAACCAACCATGCACCTGAATGTGCAGCAAGTGCAGTAGCACTACCACAAGTGTGCGGCCGCGCACGGGAACAGCTGGGCGCGCACCTGGGCATGCATACTACGCACTGTCTAGTAAAATACATATAACCTTTTGAACAGAGGTCCGTTAGGGCTTCATAATATATCCTTGGAAAGGTATTTCAAAGGAATACAACTTTCATGTTTTGCATTTTCTCCAATTCCTAACGGAAGTCTACAAAATAAGGTCGAAAGACAGACCTTCCATAAACTTAGTCGATTTTATCGATTCTTATGCACCTCGGAAACATTTGTTTTCTTGCTCCCCCAACACGTATCTACAAAGTCCTTCAAATGTTTATAGGCATTTTGACTTAGCGCACCAGTGAAAAAGCCTTGTTTCTCTAGCAAAGTGAACATCACATTGGTAATTTGAAAGTTTCCGCCCTAATACGAGGGGGACTATTGCACTAGCATAATCTTCATTGAGAAACAATCTGGTGTTGTGCCCTTGTGGTTGAGGTTGTGGAGGTGGGGGTGGTACGAGCATATTGTCTTATGGAACCCGGCTGCGCTGATTCGGTGGTGGAACTTGAGGTACCTCATCGAGTTGTTCCTCCTAACCGTCCAAGTCCCCAGTGGAATATTTCCGAGCGCATTGTTCGCCATGTTTGTACCTATGATTTCTTCAACAAGTTAGTAACACACAAGGGAAAAAAGATATTTCAATAACATACTCAAATTTTTAGATAACACCGTTAAACCTCCCCGGCAATGGCGCCAAAAATTGATCCATACCCAATCCATACTCAATAGTGAGTGGAAGCGGTCGTTGGAAGAATAGTAACCTACAAGAGTTGGGGTCGATTTTCACAGGGAGTTAAATATGGGTGTTAGGGTGTACACTTGATGAGCCTAAATGAAATAGCTCAATTGCACTTCCAAATAAGGGGTTTTGTTTTCTAGTTCTAAAATTGACACTTGATCAACTAAGGAAAAGAGACAAGAAAACGAGTAATTGTTTTTGTTGTTTTTATCCAATGGGTAAAAATCCTAGGGATGTAACCTTCACCTTGGTGTTAGCCAAATGGGTATATCACGCTAATGTTTGTTTTAGTAACCGGGGTGTATTATAACTCTCAGCTCTAAAGTAACCACTCAATACCTCTCGGTAATAGATTAATTTGCCCAAATTTTCTTTCTCAAACCCAATAATAGTTGATATGAGATCAAGTTGGGTTTTCTCTATCTCTGTTCAAATCCTTTAATTAGGCTTGCGAAAACCTTAAGTGTCCTAATTTCTTGTTAGCCAACATTTTCCTAGATTAAGTCCGTCTTTGTCGAGTAAGAACCAAGTCAAATAGGCATGAATGGATATTTGCAAGCATTAATTCTAGAAACAATGCATGAAAAAGGCTATATAATAAACACCCAGTCATAAGAAAGCATTAGATTAATCACACATAAAGGTTTACAAACTAGTATTGGGTCACAACCCTAGAGAAAATCTAGTTACTCCTGATTGAGTTTGAAGAAAACAAAGAAGAAGAACTAATTAAATCCATAAAATAATATTAAATTGATAAAACATTTCTTCACCCAAAATGGTCACTAATTACCCAAAGAAGTAAAGTATAACATCTACAACACTAAATATTACAAAACTTGCTATAAAAAAGTGTTTCCCACCTATTTATAATGGCCCAAAATTCACTGACAAAAATGCTCTTCGGGAGGTTCTATGACCGCAAAATTCCATGTGTGGCCCACACTTTTCTTAGCTATGAAGGCGGAGGACTTCTGCAGCCGCACAATTCAGCCTGCGGCTGCACTACAGCTCCTGCGGCCGCACTTTTCCTTCTGCGGATGCACTTTTGGCAAGGCTTCACACTTGATCATTTTGCACATTCTCTAAACTTTTTGAAATATTGTCAGTGCGACCATGTTTTGCATCCGCACTTTTGGCCTGCTGCACTGCTCTTGCTTCATGAGCTGGAACACTCCTTTTTGAGTTATATTTATTTGTTGAGGTCCAACTCTCCAACATGCCTGCAAATTGCACAATTTCATTAGTGTTGTGAGCATAGTCAGCACTTTCGGACTAAAACTAAAGCAAGAAGGTACTAATAAGTGGTTAAAATCCACAGTTATCAGGCACCTGTACAATGTTTTACAACCATGTGGGATAATTGGTGACTCTCACCACATTTGCCTCTATCTGCTTAGTGGCCTCTTTTTTGTTATCCTCAAACTCAAATCTGGCATGAACTTTCTGGGTTTTTATTTAACTTGCGGTCTGGCAAGATCGGTGGGCAGTCGATGTGAGACAATGTAGTTGGCTACTTCTGTTTGTTCAAGGTTAGGCTTCTTCTAGCTTTCCAATTGCTCGATCTCTTTTTTGAAATTTTCAGACATCATGCTCTCGTCGTATTCCTCGTAGTCTGGATCCTTTTGCTCAAGGGTTTCGTTACATGTCATAATCGCAAAATGCATGTTTTTATCAATTTGAGTACTGAAAAGAGAAACTAAGTATAAACAAAAACAAAAGATGTATTTGGAGTGACTTTAAGAAAATAAATTCTTTTATTTCATCAAAAGGAATGTTTGAGCATTCAAGGAGGCAATTGACAAAAGCGTACAGGCGCGGTTCAATCCTTAATTGTCCGTGCATTATGTTTTTCAAAATTACTATAATTCCACACTACCAATACTCCCAGTGAACTGGAGATGGGTTGGTGGTCCAATTCTGCAAGGCCTCTCCTGGTTCGACATCACGAATGGTCGGTGTCGCAGTATTCCTCGATCATTGTCATGAACAGTCATCCCATTCAATCAATGATGCCATCCTCTGTTGTTGAGCTCTGATCTGGACTCGAAACATGCTTTGGCACAAAAGCCTTCTTCCTAAATTTATCGGTGTATATCTTTCTAAGTGTAGGTTGATACCCCAAACCTACAGTACCCTTCTGCACTTTTGGATCCATCGGCTCCGTTATCCTATCTGATCGGCTCCTAGACCGGTCCCTTGTTGGTTCCCATACTTCATAATTTCTCTCATTGACATCTTCTATCTGTATAGGATGCGAAATTAGGACGCAAATTTATAATTCCTCAATACATATTTAAATACTGCAAATATCCTTCCAAAATCCCCTACAAACTTGTTTACCATTTGCTTTTCTTTATTTTGATTATTCCCATTCCCTAAGGTTGGTTCTTGCATACTGGCATCATCAGCGTATCATACCAGATCCAGAGGCCCTCCACCTCTTGCTCCTCCAAGTGATCCTAAAAGTTAGGGAAAGGCTAAGATAGATGACTTGAGTGGTATCAAGAAAGATAACGCTGCGCATGCGAAAAATGTTGAAAATTCAGATGGTTGGAGTACTCCAGCAAAGAATGATTTGGATCTACGATTGGAGTAGAAAATACTGGAATTGCAAGGGGAGATTGAGCAGGTCCACAACTTGGCAAACCTCTCCCTCATCTTAAACGTCCCGGATATTAACCAAAAGAACGCCCAAAACCTAGCATCTACTCAAAACACACCAAACCAACATCCACAAAACCCTCCCGCACCTCATCAATACGCCACACCTCCTCAAAATCCTAACCCTCAACCAGTGCCAACTCCTCCTCAACACCAACATCTTCCAACTCAGTATCCACAAACTACTACCTACCATACTCCTCAAAATACACCGCAACCTACCCCCGATTCGCATAACTCAACCAATGATCATCACTACACCCAAATCACCGGTATCTACCAAAGTAACTCCATATACGTAGAAACTCTACCTCACCCCACTCAACAAACCCCATGCACACTAGAATCTACCGAGAAGGACTTGTTCATCAAGAATATAGCAGAGGAACTTAAGAAGCTCACAAGTCGAGTCTAGGGTGTCGAAGGGTGTAAAGGCATTGAGGGTTTGAACTATGAAGATTTGTGTATTCAGCCAGACGTAGAACTGTCGAAGGGTTACAAACCTCCCATGTTCGAGATGTTTGATGGAACAGGTGATCTGAAGGTGCATTTGAGAACATATTATGACAAGCTTGTAGGAGTTGGCAGGGATGAAAGAATCCGCATGAAGCTATTCATGAGAAGCCTCACTGGAGGCGTCCTATCTTGGTACATCAGTTAGAACCCAAAGAAAAGGGTTAATTGGGTAAGCATGGCATCAGATTTCATGGATCGGTTCCGATTTAACACAGAAAACGCACCAGACGTTTTCTATATTCAAAATCTCAAGAAGAATCCAACGGAAACTTTCCGCGAGTATGCTACTCGGTGAAGGTCTGAAGCTGCAAAAGTAAGGTCAGCGCTGGAAGAAGAACAGATGAATAAGTTCTTCGTCAAAGCTCAGGATCCACAATACTATGAAAGATTGATGGTTATTGAAAACCATAAATTTTCTTATATCATCAAGTTGGGAGAGAGAATAAAAGAAGGGATCAAAAGCGGAATGGTTACAAATTTTGAAGCACTCCAAGCCACAAATAAGGCCCTGTAGTTAGGAGGTATCTCCAAGAAGAAAGAAGTAGGTGCAGTAATGGTAGCCCAAGGCCCGAAGTCTCCTCTGACATACCAAACACCTCCACCCATATATCAGCCTTCACCTCCCAGATATCAACAACCTGCCACCACTTACCATACTTATAACACCCAACCCGCATACTACCACTCACCACTAGGCTGCCAAAACTACCAAACCCCTACACCATATTTCGACCGCAGACTACCTAGACAATACACCCCAATTGCTGAACTTGTAGACCAATTGTACGAGATACTGAAGGTTGCCAGTTATATCACTACCATTCCCATTGTCGACATAGAAAATTCCTCCCAAATAATACATGTGCCTATCACTCAAGCATGAAAGGTCATACAATTGATGAGTGTCGTACTTTGAAGGATAAGATTCAGACAGTAATTGACACCAAAGTCATACAGGCATAGGTGGCTGCACCCAATGTCCATAACAATCCTCTCCCGGATCACAGGGGTGGAGGGGTAAACATGATAGAGACCGATGAAGAATGGGACTCAGAGGGGTCAATGGAATCATTCGAGAAGGGGATAATCCTGAAACATCTCCAGTCACTCTCACACCTATCATGGTACAAACTCAGGCACCAATTGAAGTTGAGGTAGCTGAACCAACTCCGTTTGAGGTTGAAGTAATGACACCCTTCACCATGATGGTAGCACCTACACTGTCTTATAAGTCTAAAGCGACACCATGGGATTATGTTGCAGAAGCAAGAAGGAAAGGAAAGGGGAAAATGGAAGAAACTAGGGCAGCACAAGGTATGACCAGAACTGGTAGGGTTTACACGCCCGAGCCTTTAGGGAAAACAAGTAAAGAAGCCGCTTCCAGGCAGCCCATCATTGAAACCGGCCCGGATGATCTTTAGAGAAAGGTGCAAGCAAGGGAAAATTTTGTGGTTGATCATTTGAACAAAACGCCTGCTCAGATATCCATTCTATCACTACTGCAGAATTCTGAGGCACACAGAAACACGTTGATGAAAGTGTTCAATGAGGCTTGTGTACCCAACAACGTTACCAATGGAGAGATGGCCAATATGGTAGGACAAGTGTTGGAAAGCCACAAGATCACTTTTCATGAAGACGAGCTACCACCAGAAGGACTAATTCATAACAGGGCACTGCATATCATAGTGGAATTTGAGGATAAATTCATTGCTAGAGTCCTGATAGATGGGGGTTCGAGTCTTAACATATGTCTACTAACTACTCTGAAAAGATTGGGTAAAAGCCTACACGAGATACGAGCAGAAGTATGAATGTAAAATCATTTGATGGGTCTCAAAGGGTCACAATTGGGGAAAACAACCTCAGCCTACAGATGGGCCCAACCTGGTTTGATGTTGAGTTTCAAGTGTTGGACATATCTTCTGCCTATAACCTATTATTGGGACGACCTTGGATACATGCCATTGGTCTCGTAGCTTATACTCTACATCAGGTCGTGAAGTTTGAGTAGAACCATTAGGAATTGATCATCCATGGGGACGGAAGTAATCGCATTTACACCAGTCAAACTGTTCCGGTCATCGTGAATAAAAGGAAGTTGGGTGGAGAAACATACCATCACATCGAGCGCGTCAACGCAATTGAAAAGGAAAAATGGTGGAGCAGTAAGATAGAAGGCATATTGGCATGGACAGGGTATGATCCTGGCAAAGGTCTCGGCAAGAATCTCCAAGGGATCACCAAACCAATGCAGCTAAAGCGTCACGACACAACTTTTGGGCTTGGGTATGAATACACCTGGCACGAGTATCATAATTTGTCGCCAACCATGGCGTGGTCCTTATTACCCTCTAGAGCAACCAGTAACACATTTGAGCCAGTCATTTCACCAAGCTGACATGATATGGGAGTCCGAAGAAGATGAAGTTCTAACCGGTATAAGGAATCAGCTTGTGGATGATGGAGACATGGATTGCAGTGCGATAGTTGAGGAGGAAGAGGAGGAAGGCCTCATTATTCAAACCTTGGAGAAGGGAGCTATTCTCAAAAATTGGACTGCTGCACCATCAAGGGCCCACCGACGTCCTGGGTAGCCTGGCAATTAGCATCATTTATTTTTAAAAGCAATTGTTATGAGCATTTAAGACATTTTCAGCATTTTGTTCTAAGCATTTTTTGTTTTGAAATAATTGCTCGGGTCATCTAGCCGCACCTCTTTGACGTTTTCAAGATTTATCTAAATGCATTGATGTTTTTAGTATTTATTATTATTCTTTATGTTTTTTTCTACAGTATTATTATTACCTACCCCGATTAACTTACAAATGTGACATGTAATGAGACAACACAACATAAGGATAATGATTCAGAGGATCTGGAAGAGGATATAATGCCCGAGGAAATTGTCAGAGAAGTGGAAACTTTGAAAACAAGCCTAAGTCCAATTTCGTATGAGACTGAAACAGTTAATCTAGGAGACTCTGAAACAGTCAGGAAACACGTGTAAGCATTCACCTCTCACCATCAAAGAAAGAAGAATACACTCATTTCCTGAAGGAATATGAGGATATCTTTGCATGGTCCTATGATGATATGACCAGTTTGAGCACGTCCATAGTGGCTCATAAACTACCTACCAAACCAATGTGTCCACCAGTAAAGCAGAAGCTAAGAAAGTTCAAGACAGATATGAGTTTGAAAATTAAAGAAAAAGTCACCAAACAGATCAAAGCTAGGGTTCTCAGAGTGGTTGAATATCCAACTTGGTTGGCTAACATCGTGCCGGTTCCGAAGAAGGATGGGAAAGTCAGAGTATACGTCGATTATCAGGACCTAAACAGAGTAAGTCCCAAAGATAATTTCCTGTTACCCAACATTCACATACTGATCGGCAATTGAACCAAGCATGAACTCCAATCCTTTGTGGATTGCTTCGCGGGATATCATCAGATCTGGATGGATGAAGAGGATGCCGAAAAGACAGCTTTTATCACACCATGGGGGGTGTACTGCTATAAAATGATGTCGTTCGGTCTGAAGAATGCTGAGGCGACTAATATGAAAGCCATGACAACTATTTTCCACGACATGATACACAAGGTGATAGAGGTATGTGTGGACGACATCATCATCAAATCCAAGAAGAGTACAGATCACATAGCAAACATGAGGAAAGTTTTTGATCGGCTCTGGAGGTACAATTTGAAATTGAATCCCATAAAATGTGCCTTTGGAGTTCCTACCGAGAAATTGTTAGGGTTCATTATCAGCCGCCGAGGAATTGAGTTAGACCCGTCAAAGGTCAAGGCTATCCAGGATTTATCTCGGGCAAAGAGCAAGAAGGATGCGATGAGTTTCTTGGGATGTCTCAACTACATCAGCTGCTTCATAGCACAATCAACTGTAATATGTGAGCCGATTTTCAAAACGCTGAAGAAGGATGCTGCCACTAGTTGGACAGAAGATTGCCAAAAAGCTTTTGACAAAATCAAGGAATACTTGTCTACACCTCCAGTCCATTCCCCCCAGAACCTAGTAGACCACTCCTTCTCTACGTTTCCGTACTAGATGGGGCTTTCGATTATGTCTTGGGACAACACGACGAGACAGGGAGAAAAGAGCAGGCCATATATTATCTAAGCAATACGTTCACACCCTACGAAGCATGGTACTCTCTGTTGGAACGCACTTGCTGTGCTCTGACATGGATAGACTAGAAACTGAGGCACTACTTCTGTGCTTATACCACATATCTCATATCGAGGATGGATCCTCTGAAGTACATCTTTCAGAAGGCTATGCCTACAAGAAAGCTGGCCAAATGGCAAATATTGTTAAGCAAATTTGACATCATCTATGTAACTCAAAAGGCAATTAAAGGACAGGCATTAGCGGATCATGTTGTGAAAAATCCTGTAGGAGGAGAATACGAACCACTAAAAACATATTTTCCTGATGAAGAAGTGTCGTTCGTTGGAGAAGATATCGTTGAAGCCTACGATGGGTGGAGAATGTTTTTCGATGGAGCCGCAAACTTCAAAGGAGTGGGTACTGGAGCCGTTTTGGTGTCAAAAATAGGTCAACATTATTTGGTATTCGCGAAACTCAGATTTTCGTGCACCAATAATATGGCAGAATATGAGGCTTGCATATTGGGGCTCAATTTGGTCGTTGACATGAATATCCAGAAATTACTGGTAATTGGCAATTCAGATCTACCGGTACATCAGGTGCAGGGAGAATGGGCTAAAAAGAATACCAAGATATTACCATATCGATATCATGTGTAAGAGATGATGAAGAGGTTCACGAAAATAGAGTTTAGACATGTCCCGAGAATCCAGAATGAGTTCGCAGACACATTGGCCACTTTGTCCTCCATGATACAGCATCCGGACAAGAATTTCCTCGACACCATTCCGGTAAGGATTCATAATTAGCCGGCTTACTACTCTCACATTGAAGAAGAAGCAGACGGGAATCCATGGTTCCATGATATCAAGGAGTACTTGGCAAATGGAGAGTACCGAGAGCATACAAATCATACTAAACAACGCACGCTCCGAAGATTGTCCAACCATTTCTTCGAAAGTGGAGGGATTATGTCCAAAAGGACTCCAGACTTAGGATTATTACGGTGTGTTGACACCAAGGAAGCTTCCAAACTGCTCGAAGAGATACACTCCGGAATTTGCAGACCACACGTGAATGGTTTCGTTTTAGCCAAGAAGATACTGAGGGCGGGTTATTTTTGGATGACTATGGAAACATACTGCATCAGGTATGTCCAGAAATGTCATCAGTGCCAAATACATGCAGATATGATACGGGTGCCGCCAAATGAACTCAATGCAACGAGTGCAACTTGGCCTTTTGGCGATTGGGGAAAGGACGTCATTGGACCAATCGAGCCCGCCACTTCAAACATGCACAAGTTTATTTTAGTTGCCATAGACTACTTCACAAAGTGGGTCGAAGCTACATCCTACAAATCTGTAACTAAGAAAGTCATCGCAGATTTTGTCAGAGATCGTATTGTTTGCCGATTTGGGGTTCCAGAGTCCATCGTCACTGACAACGCTGCCAATCTCAACAGTGACCTAATAAAAGCTATGTGTGAGACCTTCAAAATCAAGCATAAGAATTCCATAGCATACAGGCCTCAAATGAATGGAGCCGTGGAGGCCGCCAACAAGAATATCAAGAAAGTACTGAGGAAAATGGTAGACAACCACAACAATGGCACGAGAGGTTACAATTTGCCTTATTGGGATACCGAACCACAGTCTACACGTCATCCGGGGAAACTCCTTACATATTGGTCTACGGTACTGAAGCCGTCATTCCCGCCGAGGTAGAAATTCCCTCCCTAAGAATTATACAGGAAGCTGAACTCAGTGATGCAGAGTGGGTAAGAAGTCTCTATGAACAATTAGCTCTCATTGACGGGAAAAGAATGAATGCATTGTGTCATGGTAAACTTTATCAGAATAGAATGTCTAGAGCTTTCAACAAAAGGGTCAAACCTAGACAATTCGCACCAGGGCAGCTAGTGTTGAAATGAATCTTTCCACATCAAGATGAAGCCAAAGGAAAATTCACACCCAACTGGCAAGGACCCTATATGGTTCACAGAGTACTAGCAGGAGGAGCATTCATACTCGCAAAAACAGATGGAGAGATTTGGCCAAAGCCTATCAACACGGATGCAGTCAAAAGATACTATGTTTAAAGTTGTTTACATTTATGCAATTGATGTAACTGAACTACGCTTGACCTGATACCCATTTAAGAGAGGATACATAGGAAGCCCTATGGGTTCAGTTACAATTCAATAAAATTTTCATTTTCCCCATAATCAGAAACTGGGGTAGAATTTTGAGGAGGACCCTCAAAATTCAGGGGCAAGCTTAGCCCACGGCACCGTATGCGGAATAGCCAGAAATTCATCTCGATAACTGGGGCAGAATTTTGAGGAGGACCCTCAACATTCTATGGCAAGAAGGTCGCAATGTCTCTGATAGTGTCACAGTTACAGGTTCATCTAATCAATTTTTAAATTGCACATTATTGTGTTTTGAATAACTATGCATGCATATTTTTTGGAAACTTTATTTTTATTCAGATGCTACCCATGGTAATTCGAATAGGATTCCAACGCGAAGCGGAGCAGACAAAGGTACGAACCAACCTCCCTCACAAAACTTACAATGTTTCATTGAATATAGGAATAAGAGATAGTCACCAGTACGTGCACACCTTAGAATCACTGTCTTCACAACAACAAAGATACCGAACTCATCCACATCTAAGAAATACTCCGCTATCACTTATTATTTATTCACTGCATGAGACTAAGAGTTGTCTCAAATCTGGCATGAGGCTAAGCCATGCCTCCTCAATTTCATAAGGCTAAGCCTCTGCCTTCCCATTGCATGAGACTAAGCATTGTCTCAAATCTTGCATAAGGCTAAGCCCTGCCATCTTAGCTGCATAAGGCTAAGCTCTGCCTTTCCTTGCATGAGACTAAGCATTGTCTCAAATCTTGTATGAGGCTAAGCCCTCCTCCTCAATTTCATAAGGCTAAGCTCTGCCTTCTCATTGCATAAGACTAATCATTGTCTCACATCTTACATGAGGCTAAGCCCTGCCTCCTCAACTGCATAAGGCTAAGCATTGCCTTCCCCTTGCACGAGACCAAGCATTGTCTCCATCTTGCATGACGCTAAGCCCTGCCTCCTCAACTACACAAGGCTAAGCATTGCCTTCTCATTGCATGAGACTAAGGATTGTCTCTCCTTGCATAACCACAAATGTTGCTCTGCTCTCGACTCTACACAGGACTAAGCTCTGTCTTGTTTTATCTCAAGCATCATATCTCTGCTTCTCATGGGCTGATACATAGCCAATTTGTCCGAAGGTGTCATAGTCCGAAGGTATCATCCTCATAGCCGGGAGACACCATTCCATAGCCTGAGGATCTCTTAATCTTGCACATCATTATTCAAAGGCATCATAGTTCAGAGGCACCATCTTCATAGCCCGAGAACATCATTTCATAGCCTGTGAATCCTTTACAACACAATTCAAGGCCCGGGACTTCATGGTCTAAGGACGTCATCCTCACCGTCCAAGGACGATCTCCATGGTCCAAAGGGAATTTGCATCATGTTTAAATTTATGCGATAATCTGTATGCATGCATTGTATTCTGAGTTTGCAGGTAATCCGGGAAGTAACCGTTCTCATAACGGGAGCAATCTTCGCTCCAGCATCCATTCAACGTCCATATCCTTCAATTATTTCAAACGCAACCGACCACCATCTATTACTTATTCTCACCTAATGCCCACTCAAATATCCGTAACCATTCTCAACCTGTCATATCCAGAATATTCAGTCTGTTCTTACAACAATTCCCTCGGTTTATTCCACCGTCGGATCCAGAACTACACATGGCCTGATTCCTGTATAATCAGGTATATGTAGGCAGCTCAGATACCATGGTGCAGCCTATATGTTTTAAAACACTCCATGGCCTAATTTCTTTACCCGACAACTCTTTCATCCTTCCCGGGTAAAGAGGGGCAGTTGCTGATACCTAATTTTTCCCTCATATTTTTAATATATATATATATATATATATAAATATATATATATATACACTTTAAAAATAGTACATATGCATCATCATTTGATTTACAAGCATATACAAGTATGTTCATAATTTTCCATAATATTTAAAGGCTTTAAATCAATTTATTTCCGTATTTCTATTATATAAATACCGATTAGTTACCTTACAAATAATTTTTATGATGCTTTTATCATCTAAACTCATAATTTACACCCATATTAGGTTTTAAATATTTTTAGTACATTTTTATAATTACATTTGCATTTTAAAGGCTAAAATTGCACATTTTTGCAATAATAGCCTATATGTACTTATAATTACTTTATTTATGCAACAATAGCCTTTGTATATTTTTATAATGTTGAATATTGTTTTTCAATCGTTTCTATGCACAAATGATATTTTTATTATTTAAGACACGGTAATCACATGTATTATCTCAGTATGCCACCAGGATGTTTCTCTATTATTTGATCCTAGTTCCATATATTCGTATGTATCGTCATATTTTGCTCATTGTTTGGAATTGCCCCATGAGTCCTTAGTCTCACCTGTTCATGTATCTACTCCGGTGGGTGATATTATTATTGTGGACTGTGTGTATCAATCGTGTGTGGTAACCATTAAGGGATTGGAGACTAGAGTTGATCTTTTATTACTCAGTATAGTGGATTTTGATATGATCATGGGTATGGATTGGTTGTCTCCATGTCATGCTATTATAGATTGCCACGCTAAGACTGTGACATTTTCAATGCTAGTGTTGCCAAGGATCCAGTGGAGAGGTTCTCTAGATTTTATCCCTAGTAGGGTAATTTCTTATTTAAAGGCCCAATGAATAGTTGGGAAGGGGTGTTTATCATATTTGGCCTTTGTGAGAGATGTTGATGTAGACCTTCCTACTATTCATTCTATTCCGGTAGTGCGAGATTTTTCGGATGTGTTTCTTGCATATCTTTCGGGCATGCCACCCGACAGGGATATTGATTTCGGTATTGACTTGGTGCCGGGCACTCAGCCCATTTCTATTCCTCCATATCGTATGACACTAGGAGTGTTGAAAGAATTGAAATAGTAGCTTCGGGAACTTCTTGATAAGGGGTTTATGCACGCCCACACGCCCATCACCTAGCATGTGCATCACCTCAAAACCAGTCACATAACACGTAATTTTCGGAATTTATACCCTCAGAATCAAGTTTAGAAGTGTTACTTACCTCAAACCGTGTAATTCTTCCTTCCAATATGACCTTGCCTCGCGAATCAGTCTCCGAACGCCTCGAATCTAGTCACAATTAATTCGAAACAGACAACACAAATTATATGAATTAATTCCATATGAAAATACAATTTTTCCAACAAAATCCGAAATTCCACTAAAAATTTGCCATTGGAGCCCATGTCTTGGAACCTGACAAAAATCACAAAATATGAATGTCCATCCAACCACGAGTCCAACCATATAAATTTTACCAAATTCCGACATCAACTCGTCCCTCAAATCTTCAATTTAACCTTAAGAGTTTTCACAATTGTTTTCCAACTTAAAAGACCAATTAAATGCTAAAGTAATTATAGGTTCGTGTAATTTGACCAAAATTGAGTTAAGAACACTTACTCCGAATCTTCCCTTGAAAATATCCCAAACATCACCTCTCCCCAAGCTCCATATCGTCAAAAATGGAGTCTCATTTTTAGAACTTAAGTTATGCTGCCCAGTCATTTCCTCTATGTGATCGCGGACCAACTCACGCAATTGTGAAGAACAAATTTCCCCTGCCACAATTTTACCTTACGCGATCGTGGATCTCATCACATGACTGTGAAGCATAGCTTCCTCCACCCTACGTGATCGCGGACAGCCACACGCGATCGCATACCACAGTGTGTGAATTTTCCAGTTCCCTCCTTCACACTATGCAAACGCGGCTTAATCCCTGTATTTGCGTATTATTGCTGGCCAACAGCTTCGCAGTCGTGGCCTTACCTACTGTCACGCCCCGAAATCATGGAGCTAGACCGGCGCTCAACCGAGTAAACCTAGTCGAGCAAGCCTAATTTACATTAACCTCTCATCATTACTCATGCATGATTTAGCATAACATAATAAGATCTTGACTTTCATATTAAATACACTTGGCTCAATGGCCCATATTTTCTTTCTCGTGGTGGGTACACAGCTCTATAAATAGCTGTAAATCCTATGAACATAAATACATGACAAAACTCAAATCTTTAATTACATGACCCACAGTGTACATGGAGCTTATACGACAATTGATACCTATATACATAAAATGAACTAGACCCAAACACTCACTAGAACTATAGCGGGCTCACCATAAGCTGAGTAGTGAAAAAGATCCCTGCCAAAGATCCATATCATCCTATAGAAGTATACCTGCATCCATTAAAAGATGTAGTGCCCTCAGCAAAAGGGACGTGAGTACATAAGGAATAGTACTCGTATGTAAAGCAATCAAAACAACATATGAAAATATGGTAACCCAAATAAGAGGCAAATAAAGTACATCAAGAAACTACGAAACATCCAATAAAATCACATTTCAAGTCTTATTATACTTGCATCATTCTAACCTTCTTTTAGGATCAACTGCGCCATATGAATTATACATGGAATACATAATATAATGTAATTGTAACAACATGTACAAACAATGCCAATGAAAGTGGCACCTTCCTCCCTTAATTTTCACCTATACATTTCGTAGACCGTCCTTAGTGTTCACATATCATATTATACACCTATGCGTCTCATAGACCGTTCACAGCGTTCACTTGCACAACAAAAATACACCTATTCAAGGGCTTAGAAATACAACATGAATATGATGAATCATGGTAACAATAAATGGGCTTAGATAGCCATTAATGTCAAACAAATTTATTAAGAGCTTACATTCAAATTAATTGATATTAAGTCGGGGATCCTTTATAACCACCCTCACACAAAGCGGCCATGCCGCCTCACCCCACATATCTCAACACCTATCATATGTGTAAATGTCAATTGAAAGGGGTCACTTGTCCGTATAAAAGTTTCTGGGAAATTTGAGATTTTCACAAATTTGTCACAGGAAGATCTTTTAGTTGACCATCTCGGTATGACTTTCATGTCCACATAGATCATGCCTCAGGGAGTAACTCACATTGTTCCTAATATTGTAGTTGCCCATGAAGTGGCCTAGTATTGCATCTTTAGAGTTGTTATGCAAAAAACATGTTTAGCTCATAGCAAAGTGTTCATTCTCTCTAACCAATACATGATTTCATCCCAACATTAAGATGTCCTAGCTACATGGTTTCACTTGTGTGTGGTTGAAAGTTAAGAAGCCTTACCGCAACTTTCCCCTCCCCACTTCAGGTGGATGTTTCAGATTCTGGCACATATGATCAGTATATTGATTTGAAAGACAAGTTTGTCGTATCTCTAGGCCTCTCATAATCGCACAAGTGTTCAACCTCCTTTTCAACCTCATGGGCTTGTGGCATAGATTCCTTAAGTCAAATACTGTTAAGAGCGTAATGCAACTATATGTATTTTGAAACCCATATCACATTCAGGGTGCCAAAATATTCTCATTTCGAGATAAACATATGTTCCCTACATTCCAAGAGGCGACTGGTATCACGTACTTGGCTATTTATCTTTGAGGCCAACTATTGCCGAACAAGTCATATATGGAATGAAATAATTGTTGATGTCCTTTTCATGACTCTTAGTCTTCCAAGAATAACTGACGCTAATGTCTTTATCCTCCCAACCATGCCTCCCATATGTCACATGTCTAAAATGAATCATTTATTTTAGATCTCAGAATCATGAACATGTTCCCTATATTATCAATGCCTACTAGGCAACTCTATGCCTCATTTGTCGAGTAAATGATTTCAGCACTATTGATAGTAACCTTCATGTCTCTTAGGATATAACCTCTTGAAATGTCTTGCTCAGCATATTGACGGATTGTTGAAAATTTCCAGCCAAATCTCGGACCTCGTTGTTCCTATTTATAGTAACCTATGGGGGTTGAAGATTCAAACATGTTAAAGAAGAAGCATCATCCCGTGATCAAATATATAGGATAGAAAATTTTATGATCATATTCCTGCTAGCACATCTTAGTGTTGGAGGTCGCCAAAGGTTTAGTTTGGGTGTTCGGCGTCGGAATTTAGAGTGAAATAAAGTGAACGGGTTATTCTCAAGATTTCTCTATGAATATATTGGGTGAATTGTTAATGAAGGTAAATTATGTGTAGTCACATTAGTACTTATGGAATATTAAAGGAAATAGGCCAAACTATGAGTATGACGTTTTCTCATTGTTGTCCTCCATGCACCCGATGCATCATGTATCTAGGTTCCAGAAGGTTGTTGGAATTCTTTTGCCTATCATTCCGGTGAAAACTATTGAAGGTGAAGTTAATGGGTAATTGGCTTATAAGAGGTACCTAGTTGTCATCCCTGTTAGGTAAGTCCGGAAATTGAGAACAGCCTCCGTCAAAGTAAAGGAAGTATTCTCACTTGCCCGTATAACCAAATGGTTGTGATTCAAAAGGGTACTTGTTATGTGTTATTATTTAAATATGTACAACTCATGTCTAGATACCACTTCTGTTAATGTAATGCTCTTAATGTTGTGATCAATGTTGTTAATATATATCGTGATACTTTGTTGAGTTGTGGATGTGTTGTTAGGAGTTGTTTTGGTGGTCCTCTGGCAGGTGGTTAGTGAAATTTGGGAGCTTGATATGTGTGGAAGAAGAAACAAGTGTTACACCCCGTAGTATTGTACGTTGCAATTTTGCGTAGGATAATTGACATCAGCCCAATGACAAGATTATTTTGACGATATAAGTAAATTCATGAAGGTGAGAGGGTAAGCGAATCGAAGAAAATGAGTTTCGTCGAAGTTTGACATTTTGAGATAAAATACGGTCTAACCTATAATACCCCGCATTTATGGACTAGTGCCATACAAGGTATCACATGACCATGATAGTATGATGTATAAAGTATGTTAAAAGTGAGTAGTATTTTAAGTAATTTGAGATATTTCTTAATTATGGGGATAATTGGGTAATTGTGGATTTTGAGTGGGAGATTAATTAAGTAGTTAAAATCTTTGGATAAGCTTGGTGGAAACATAACATGGCAGCAAATGGAAATGGATCAAGACTACATGATGACTCTTTAATTTTAGGTAATTAGCTGGCACATGGACAATATCCTTAGTCAAATTTGGTGACAATTCATATATGCACATGGCAAACATGTAGAAAGGGAAGTTTATTTTAGTTATCCTTACACTTTATTATTCATGAATTCATGAATTATCACCGACATATTCGTCAATCTTACACCTTATTTTCAATCCATACCATAATTTCATTTGGGGGAGTTGTAGAAAGGAAAGGGAAAGAACTAAAAGGTGAGGGGATTTGGGAATTTATACGAGACTACATAATGTAATAGCAACAGGATCTACAATTCTAAGGGAGCCCGGTATAACATTTCTCAAGAATATCATATGAATTTTCCCTACTTCAATCCCGCTGTTACGTGTTTCGTCGCGATTGACGTGTGTTAGATAGATTGTCGAGAGAATTGGCTCAGGTATGTTAAGGTTATCCCTTCTTTCCTTTTCGCATGATCCAAATGAAACAAACGTAATGAGAAAAATATTCAACTTTCATAAATGACTCTATTCATAGAAATACCATGGGTGTCTATATTTTTTATTCCTCATGTGTCTTATTATTATATCTCTTATTCTTGGGTCTCATAAAAATATGTAGTTGATAAAGTTATCCGAAAGGCATATTGATCTTATGACATTCTGAGAAATCTTAATAACACACTTCTTATGCATTTCATGCATTTATACATGTACACTGACCCATGACCAGATGGCGTTATATGCGTGTATATTATATGTATATGGGATATGGGAAAAGGTTATGGCGTTATATACGCACCACCACCTGATCAGCTGGTATACGTTGATGATTTACCCACAGCAACTGAGATGATATGATGGGATGCCCTCAGAGGCTTGCTGATGTTCTGAACGCATATACCTATGCATGGTATGACATTTATATGCATATGCATGACATTATAAATATGAAATGATTCACACAGCTATTCAGACTTACATGTTGAGTCTTTTACTCCATGTTTCTCTATGTCTTTTATTTACTGATTGTTTTTCCATACGTACTCGGTATATTATTTGTACTGACATCCCTTTTTCCTGGGGACGCTGTGTTTCATGCTCACAGGTCCC
>AWOL01S0017981.1:0-11281 GCA_000715115.1 Nicotiana otophora
GAAATTGTCTACTATCTAATCTGCCCACGTGCATTTATTTTTTATATGTGGAGGCTAACTTGATCCCTTCATGTTCTTTATGTGAAGTCCAATATGTTTTGAACGTACGCCAGTTTTATCATTTTTTAGCATCCTAGGTAGAGTCTATAACCACCCAAATAGTAGGTCCAAATACTTCTGGACGATAGGCGTGAGACAGGTAGTGCACGCGTAGGACATGACCTAGAATTGAATAAAAGTGCCTTTAAGTAAACAACATTAACTTAGTAATCGGGTAGCAGGAGATGATAGTCTGTGCCAGCTAAATATTATGAGCAACCCCTACACCAAAGGAGTTGCAAAGTATTACTTATGTTGCTCTGGGTGATCCTTTAGGCTAAAAAACTTGGGACCCCACTTCTTTATATGTTTATTGTTCACACATAGTCATCAAATTAAGTTGTATCTTGCAACCTCTGAAGACTTGTACTGATTATCTATATAGTCTAATTATTGCTCGATTTGCTTTGCATGTGTTCATAATAGAACCTTTAAATTCCTTGTCTTCCCCTCACCTATATGATCACTTAGGACTATTGTAATCCGAAAATCCCACATAGTTTAAACTTCTGCTGGGACACACATTTGTGGACATCGAATAGTGCCTAACACCTTCTATTTGAGGTAATTTGATCCCTTACACCATCTTTGGTGACGTAGACTAGTTTAACATAGTTATTTGCAAATAGGTGCCCTAATTCACCCAAAAATCTTTTTCTGGCGACTTTTCTATTTTAATAACCCCATTTAAAAGAGTTGTCACATGTCGAAACTCGCTTTCGAGAGAAAAAGGCGCACGACAGCATGGCGACTACGCTAGGGATTTACACTTAGGCTAGTACCATAACGAAGTTGACTTATGTGGATTATTTGATGACATGCACATCATTTCCCTTATTTGTTTAAATTGCTATGACATATACCCTCCCCTTGTTTCCATTTATTTGCTATGACATGAACATCATTCCCTCCGTTGCTTTCATCTTGTTTAAGACTGCTGCATCATGTGTCTCACGTCCTATTCTCCCTATTTGCTTCATTTAGTTACGTTCTCCTATGTTTTCATTAGTTAAACTTACTTTTCTCTTCCGTCTTTCCCTTTTTCTTTTTTCTCCCGTTTATATTATTTACTATTTTTACGCACTTTGATCATGTAAATATTTCGCAACGTGTCACTATTTTTGCATAAAGCATGCTCCCACGTCATACTCCACTAGTGCTTATTATCAATATAGCGGCGCTTGATGACTACCCGCATTTTCCTAAAAACATCCTTTTAAACTAGAAAGGATTATTTGCACTAGACTAGTCGATTAGCGGTGCACTCGACGGTCCCGTGCCTTTCCCTCTCGAGTTGTTCACTTGAGAGTACAAGTCTAGACCTTTATAGAAACCACACTCTGATTTGAAATGTACATGCATCATGCTAAACCTAGCACGGATTGAGATGTCATTGACGCATCAACCCGCTTAGATGAACCTTATCTGAAGTCAAACAAGATTTCCATAATCCCAAAGGACACCATAATATTATGTGCATTACTTGAAGAAAACATGTCAACATGCTGATCATTATTGCGTAAATAGTCGAATCTGGAGGGGAAAGGGCTAACTTTTATTTGTTTGCAATAAACGAAGCATGGTGGAATAACCTTGCACCATGTGACAACAATCATGTGAGGAGGGTATTGGGTAATCTGCCATATTGGTTGAACATTCAACTAAACAGGGAACTAATCGAGGCTACTACCATGGTCTGGGGTGAGAAGAGAGTCATTTTCCGATTTAGCAATATAGAAATGACTCTTCTCCTTGATGAAATAGGGGTTTCGCCAAGTTAACATGGGATAGTCCAGGACTATTGGTGCAAGGAAATCGCACTCCACGCGGTTTTCTGAAAATGTTGGGTTTTAACAAGAATGATAAGTTGGTCTGTCTGAAGAAATCATACATCCCCTTTGAATTTCTCTATGAGCATTATGGGCATATCATGAGGAGCTATCCATTACATCATCCATTGCTCTAATTTTACTTATATGGCACCTAGGAAGAGAGCACGAATTGGCAAAGGAGCCAATGCCACCCCAGGAGTGGTAGTTGGTTCTCTACCCGATGATGTGGGTGAGCTCCTGAGGGGTGAGGATATTTCCCCAGGTACTACACCACCTGATTCTACTACTCTTGCTTCAACTGCACCAATCCCAACTCCTACCTAGGGTGCAGTTGTTCAACCTCCAGCCCTAGCTTCCAGTGTCGGTGTCTCTGATGGGGATCTTAGGGAGCCATATAGATGTTGACTCAGATAGTGGCTTCCCAGGACCAGAGATTGAATGTTGCACCTATTTCTTCAAGNTATAGCGGCGCTTGATGACTATCCGTGTTTTCCTAAAAACATCCTTTTAAACTAGAAAGGATTATTTGCACTAAACTAGTCGATTAGCGGTGCACTCGATGGTCCCATGCCTTTCCCTCTCGAGTTGTTCACTTGAGAGTACCAGTCTAGACCTTTCTAGAAACCACACTCTGATTTGAAATGTACATGCATCATGCTAAACCTAGCACGGATTGAGATGTCACTGACGCATCAACCCGCTTAGATGAACCTTATCTGAAGTCAAACAAGATTTCCATAATCCCAAAGGACACCATAGTATTATGTGCATTACTTGAAGAAAACATGTCAACATGCTGATCATTATTGCGTAAATAGTCGAATCTGGAGGGGAAAGGGCTAACTTTTATTTGTTTGCAATANACACTTAGGCTAGTACCATAACGAAGTTGACTTATGTGGATTATTTGATGACATGCACATCATTTCCCTTATTTGTTTAAATTGCTATGACATATACCCTCCCCTTGTTTCCATTTATTTGCTATGACATGAACATCATTCCCTCCGTTGCTTTCATCTTGTTTAAGACTGCTGCATCATGTGTCTCACGTCCTATTCTCCCTATTTGCTTCATTTAGTTACGTTCTCCTATGTTTTCATTAGTTAAACTTACTTTTCTCTTCCGTCTTTCCCTTTTTCTTTTTTCTCCCGTTTATATTATTTACTATTTTTACGCACTTTGATCATGTAAATATTTCGCAACGTGTCACTATTTTTGCATAAAGCATGCTCCCACGTCATACTCCACTAGTGCTTATTATCAATATAGCGGCGCTTGATGACTACCCGCATTTTCCTAAAAACATCCTTTTAAACTAGAAAGGATTATTTGCACTAGACTAGTCGATTAGCGGTGCACTCGACGGTCCCGTGCCTTTCCCTCTCGAGTTGTTCACTTGAGAGTACAAGTCTAGACCTTTATAGAAACCACACTCTGATTTGAAATGTACATGCATCATGCTAAACCTAGCACGGATTGAGATGTCATTGACGCATCAACCCGCTTAGATGAACCTTATCTGAAGTCAAACAAGATTTCCATAATCCCAAAGGACACCATAATATTATGTGCATTACTTGAAGAAAACATGTCAACATGCTGATCATTATTGCGTAAATAGTCGAATCTGGAGGGGAAAGGGCTAACTTTTATTTGTTTGCAATAAATGAAGCATGGTGGAATAACCTTGCACCATGTGACAACAATCATGTGAGGAGGGTATTGGGTAATCTGCCATATTGGTTGAACATTCAACTAAACAGGGAACTAATCGAGGCTACTACCATGGTCTGGGGTGAGAAGAGAGTCATTTTCCGATTTAGCAATATAGAAATGACTCTTCTCCTTGATGAAATAGGGGTTTCGCCAAGTTAACATGGGATAGTCTAGGACTATTGGTGCAAGGAAATCGCACTCCACGCGGTTTTCTGAAAATGTTGGGTTTTAACAAGAATGATAAGTTGGTCTGTCTGAAGAAATCATACATCCCCTTTGAATTTCTCTATGAGCATTATGGGCATATCATGAGGAGCTATCCATTACATCATCCATTGCTCTAATTTTACTTATATGGCACCTAGGAAGAGAGCACGAATTGGCAAAGGAGCCAATGCCACCCCAGGAGTGGTAGTTGGTTCTCTACCCGATGATGTGGGTGAGCTCCTGAGGGGTGAGGATATTTCCCCAGGTACTACACCACCTGATTCTACTACTCTTGCTTCAACTGCACCAATCCCAACTCCTACCTAGGGTGCAGTTGTTCAACCTCCAGCCCTAGCTTCCAGTGTCGGTGTCTCTGATGGGGATCTTAGGGAGCCATATAGATGTTGACTCAGATAGTGGCTTCCCAGGACCAGAGATTGAATGTTGCACCTATTTCTTCAAGTCAGCCAGGGGATTCCGCTAGTTTTAGGGTGAACATGTTTCTTCAGTTGCATCCTCCAGTGTTCACAATTATTGATTCTGAGGAAGACCGACAAAATTTTACTGATGAGATGCACAATACCCTCCGAGTTATGTGTGCTACTAATACAGAGGGAGCAGAGTTGGACTCCTACCTCCTGAAAGGGGTGTCTTCTTCTTGGTTTGAGTTGTGGGAGGACTCCCGTGAGTAGGGGAGCTCTTCGGCGATGTGGAGTGAGTTTGCCGATGCCTTCATTGACCATTGCTTGCTTGCCGAGACTAAGGTGTCCCGTGTCGCTAAGTTTGAGAGCCTGAAGCAGGGTAGCATAAGTGTGTGGGAGTACCATCTATGGTTCACGCACTTGTCAAAGTACGCCATTTTCATGTTTCCTACTATGGAGGCAAGAGTGCGCCAGTTTTTGCAGGGCCTCATCCCCATGTTTATCATTGAGGCTGCTACAGTTGCCTTGAATTCTAATATGAACTAAAGGATGATGGTGGCGGTTGCTCAAGCCACGGAGACCCGCAAATTGAATAATTGAATGGAGGGTCGTTAGGGCCATCCCATTCCTTCACTTAGTCTTTGGTCAGTGCACAGACAGGAGGCCCAGTCGGCAGCAGCGGAGTAGTTTCAGGACAATTTAGGGAAACATGGGATCCTACCAGTAGGGTCTGCCTGGAGGGAGATTCCAGCATTAGCGGAGGCCCCCATGACTTAGTTGTGGGAAGATACATTTTGGGGCCTGCTTTATGAACCAGCCCATATGCTACAGGTGCGGTATCAGGGGTAACATTCAGAGGGATTGTCGTTCGTCCCGCCAGAGTGTGGGCAGGGGTATGGCACAACCATCTGGTTTTGCAGCCACTACATCCACATCACCTTCTCCAGTTCGAGGCACTCCAGCACTCGTAGAGCATGGTGCAGTTAGGGGTGGTGCACAAAGTTTGGGAGGACCCAACCGTTTCTATGTTATGAGGGGTCACCAGAGTTTTGAGGCTTCTCCTGATGTTGTCACAAGTATATTGACCTTCCAATCTCATGATGTATATGCCTTTATTGATCCCGGTTCCACTTTGTCATATGTCACTCCCTATGTTGCTATGGAATTTGGGATAGAACCAAAACAGCTTCATGAGCCGTTCTCTATATCTACTCTAGTTGGTGAGTCTATTGTGGTCGTTCGGGTTATAGGGATTGTGTCATCACGATGCATGGTTGGGATATCGTGGATGATCTCATTTAATTAGGAATGGTCAGTTTTGATGTAATAATGGGGATGGATTGGCTTTATTCATGTTTTGCCAAGCTTGATTGTCGAACTAGGACAGTTAGGTTTGAATTCCCAATTGAGCCACTTATTGAATGGAATGGGGATGATATAGCATCAAAGGGTAGGTTTATATTAAGGCCACGAAGATGATCAACAAAGGGTGTATTTACCATTTGGTTTGGGTTACGGACATCGATGTTGATGTTCCTACACTTGAGTCTGTGCCAGTGGTGAATGAATTTCCGGAGGTCTTTCTTGATGGCCCATTGGGATCCCACCATACACGAAGATTGATTTTGGAATTGATGTTATGCCAGGCATGCAACTTATAACTATTCGTCACTACATAATGGCATCGGCAGAATCTAAGGAACTAACGGAGGAGTTGAACGACTTGTTAGAGAAGGGTTTCATCCGACCGAGTGTGTCGCCTTGGGGTGCACCAGTTCTCTTTGTATGGAAGAAAGATGGGTCACTGAGAATGTGTATTGACTATCAGCAACTCAACAAGGTCGCAATTAAGAATAAATACCCACTGCCAAGGATAGATAACATGTTTGACCACTTACAGGGTGCCAAGTATTTCTCCAAGATTGACCTAAGATTAGGGTACCACCAATTGAAGATCAGGGAACATGATATTGCGAAAATAACTTTCAGGACCCGATATGGGCACTTCGAATTTCTAGTAATGTCTTTTGGGCTAACAAATGCCCCTCCAACTTTCATGGCTATTATGAATCAAGTCTTCAAGCCTTTTATTGACTCCTTTGTGATAGTGTTCATTGACGATATTCGTGTATATTCACGAAGTCGAGAGGACCATGGTAATCATCTCAAGGTAGTTCTATAGACTCTATCTTAACACAAGTTGTATGCGAAGTTTTTGAAGTGTTAGTTTTGGCTTGAATATGTCATATTCTTGGGTCATGTTGTCTCCAGGGAAGTAATTAAGGTTGATTCGCAGAAGATCGCAGTTCTGAAGAATTGGCCGAGGACAACAACACCAATAAAGATTTGCATATTCTTGGGATAAGCTGGGTATTACAGAAAGTTTGTGTAGGGGTTCTCTACTCTTGCCTCCCCATTGACTAAATTGACGTAGAAGGTAGTTAAGTTCCAATGGTGCTTGTGAAAAGAGCTTCCAAGAGTTGAAATCAAGATTGACTACAACACCGGTGTTGACCCTACCAGAAGGTACATATGGGTTTGTGGTATAGTGTGATGTTTCAAGAATCAGACTAGGGTATGTATTGATGAAACATGGAAAGGTGATCTCTTACACTTCTAGGCAGCTCAAAAATCATGAGAAGAACTATCCAACACATGACTTAGAGCTCGCGGCGGTGGTTTTTGCATTGAAGATTTGGCTTCATTATTTGTATGGGGTCCATGTGGATATATTCACAGACCATAAGAGCCTTCAATATATTTTCAAATAGAAGGAATAGAATCTAAGGCATGGAAGATGGCTTGAGCTACTCAAGGACTATGACACCGATATTCTATATCATTCGGGGAAGGCTAATTTCATGGCGGATGCTCTTAGCCAAAATTCCATGGGTAGTTTGGCTCACTTAGAGACACATCAAAGGTCGTTGGCCAAGGAAGTTCATTGGTTGGCCANGGAAGTTCATTAGTTGGCTAGTTTTGGAGTTTGTCTTGCGGACTTTAGTGAAGGAGGAGTAATTGTGCAAAATATGGCCGAATAATCGCTTGTTGTGGAAGTCAAGGAGAAGCAGTACGACAATCCATTGTTGGTACAATTGAAGGAGGGAATTTATAAACATAAGACCATAGATATTTCTCTTAGCATGGATGATTTTATGCTAAGGTACTTATGTGTTCCTGATATAGATGGTCTTTGGAAAAGAATCATGATCGAGGCTCACACTTCCAGGTATTCCGTGCTTCCAGGCTGTACAAAGATGTACCATGATCTTAAGGAAGTCTACTAGTGGAACGATATGAAGAGGAATGTAGCGAACTTTGTGGCAAGATGTCCACATTGTCAACAAGTAAAGGCCGAACATCAAAAATCTGGTGGGTTGGCACAGAACATAGAAATTCGGATGTGGAAATGGGAGATGATCAATTGGAATTTATGGTGGGACTACCTCGCACGCCTCACAAGTTTGACTAGATTCGGTGATTGTGGACCGTCTCAAAAAATCAGCACACTTCTTACTTGTTAAGGCTACCGAGACTGCGAAACAGTATGCTNGCTCAGTTGTATATGAAGGAAATAGTCAGGTTGCATGGCACTCCAATTTCTATTATCTCCGATCGAAGGCACATTTCACAGCCAACTTTTGGAGAAAAGTTTAGCAAGGTTTGGATATTCAAGTGAATCTTAGTGCAGCTTTACATCCACAGACCGACGGGCATGCAGAGCAGACCATTCAGACGCTTGAGGTTATGTTGCGCTCTTGTGTTCTCGACTTTAAGCGTAGCTAGGATGATCACTTGCCACTCATAAAATTTGCCTACAACAACAGTTATCATGATAGCATTCAAATGGCGCCGTTGGAGCCTCTATATGGCAGGAGATGTAGATCTCCTACTGGGTGGTTCGAGATTGGGGAAGCAGAGTTGATAGGGCCCGAACTCGTACATCAAGGTATGGAGAAGGTTAAGATCATTAAGGAATGGTTGAAAACTGCGCAAAGCCATCAGAAGTCCAATTGGGATTTAAGTCGTGGGGAATTGGTGTTCCAAGAGTATGATTGGGTATTCTTGAAAGTTTTCCCCATAAAGGGTGTAATGAGATTTGGTAAGATAGGAAAATAGTGTCTGAGTTATGTCTGACCATACAGATTTATTCATAGGATTGGTCAGGTGGCTTACATGCTAGAACTACCTCTAGAGATGTCTTTAGTGCACCCAATGTTTCATGTATCCATGTTGAAGAAGGTGGTTGGAGATCTGTCGCTTATTGTTCCAGTGGAGACTATAGAGGTTAATGAGGAATTGACTTATGAAGAGATTCTAGTTACCATTCTTGATAGGCAAGTCTAAATGCTGAGAAAAAAATAGATTACCTTCGTGAAAGTGTTATGGCAAAAGCAACAGGGCGAAGAGGCCACCTGGGAAGCCGAGGAAGATATGAAGAAGGCGTATCTTTATTTGTTTGAGTAGATGTAGTTAAGTCCATGAAAAATATTAAAAGCTAATTTTCTACAAATTATGTTTCCCTTGTACAGCTTATGTTAAGGATACTCTTATTCTAATGTAATATTTATGGCGTTGTGGTCGGTGTTGTTTCTATGTTGTTTTACATCGTTGTGTTGTGTTTATGCTATTAGGACTGGTTCTGGGATTCTTTGGCAGGTGGATACGTCCAATTACAGGGGAGACTCTTGCTAAAGGTTTGGAAATTCAGGGAGTTAGGAAAGAATTTAAAACTGCTGGTGTGAGAAGTAACAATGGGTCTCACATTGGATGATAATTGTGGATTTTGACCTTCATTCGAGGATGAATGATCCTAAGGGGGTATGGATGTGAGGCCCCGTAACATTTCACCTAAAAATGGGGGTTTTAGGGAGTTGAAGAAAATATTGTTGCATAACAGGGCATTTATACGATCCATTATGTGGCCGCAGAACTTCTCTGCGGACCGCAGACCTACCGCAAAGTAAAGCAGAGAAATGGGCCAATTTTGGAAGTTATTTTATGGTCAACTATACAACCGCATAATCGTTTCACAGGAGGCACATCCATCGCAGAACCAACATGAAGATTTCCGGAGGGAGATTCTGTGATCCATTCTACGACCGCATAATTGATATGCGGGCCGTAGACTGGACCAGAGCAGCCCAGTTTATGGGACCATTGTTGCAGTCCATGTTGCACACCACAGACCTAATCTGCGGTGCGCTTTATGACTGTAGAGTTGAGTTCGGAGGGTCCATTTTCTAATATTTAAAATACGACCCCATTTTATTAAAAGCCATTGGGTCTCGTTTAGAAGGCAAATATCTTCAATTTTAGAGTGAGGGAGTGCTTTAGAGAGAGAGAGAAGAGGAAGCCCTAAGTACTTTCTTCATCAACCCGTGCTCAAGCTTTGAAATTCAACAAGTGTAAATTGCAAGGCCTTCATCCAAGAGGTAAGGTTCTGCTCTCTAGCCCTCAATTTCAGGATTGGACTGAAAGTAGGTAATGAGAAGTGTGATTCTTGAGTATTATTTATGCAAGCATGTACCATCAAGGTTGGTGGGAAGTTTATTGAGATCAAATAGGTAAACATTGGGTTGTTGGATTAACCAATCCACCATAGGAGAACCTTGAAACCTTAATGCACACTTTGTGCTTGATAAAATGCTCAAATGAGCTGAAACCCCGAATAACTTCCTAATTATTGTTCAAATTTGTCATGTTTCTAATAGATTGAAGTCGCAAGTATTCATGGATCATTGTAGTAACGTAAGGAAGCCTTATCGAGGTATGTTGGCTAAACTCCGATTGTAGAATTGATTTCCATAATATCCTCGTAAGTTGCGATTATGGTTGGCTCAATTTCTTATTTCTCATGTTCTGAGTCCTTCCTAATAAAATTGATTATTCTAAAATAAGTCTTGTGTTGAAAGATGCAAGAAGTCAAAATATGTTCCAAATGTTCCTATCATACCATGATTCCCTCCGAGAATGTAATCTAGTATGATCAATGTAAAAGGTGTTGTGATTTAAAATCATGTTGCAATTTCAAGTTAGTATACCTAATTGATGAAGAGAAGCACAATGTCTTTAAGACCTTTGTTTGCTTATATGTGTACTTAAAGTCTTGATTTGAAATTCACTTATTGATGATAATCCATGGTAACGCTTGAATGTTATAGAGGTGAGTATGAAATATGAAATACGGTCGACGTGCCAAGAATGATATTACAATTATGGCCACTAGTGCCAATGAAATGGGAATATGTGTGAAACATTATGAAGTGAGTTGTAAATCATGTAAATAGTATATGCTTTGGGAGTATCGTTTAGTCACCAAGGAAGGGTAGGTCAAAATAACCTAACCCTGAAACTACACATGCTAGTGCAGCAGTGATTGAGGGGTAAATCCCCGTGTTGATTTAATGAGATTGTTTTCCCCTTAGATAGGATGAGATTGATGTGTTGAGATATTTCTCCTTAAATGGGATGAGAATATTGGTAGAGATATTTGATATGATGTCAACCCAAGTACAATTATGATGAAACGGCTTAGCCGATCGGGCGTAGATCGGATGCCATGTCGCGCACATGGTGGTGTTGATATTGGATGTCTCGAGGTGAGACGGCTTACCTGATCGGGCTGAGATCGGACTATGTGCTAAAAGCACGGTGGTGTATCGGTACTAAAGATCTCCCAACTTCAAAATATTGAAACTTACCTGAAATTTATCTTTTTCTTAAGTTGGCACTTTAATACTGTTTAAGGCTCTCGTTGATTTCATGTTTCCTTCTTATTTTACTATTACTCGTTCTATTAGAGTCTGTTTAGTTTTACATACTAGTACTATTCCTTATGTAATAATGTCCCCTTTGCTGGGGCCGCTGCATCTTTAATGGTTGCAGGTGGTTCCACAACAGGCTGTATTGATCAGTGATGGTAGTACACCCTCTCCTCAGCTAACTTGATGAGCCCCCCTTCATTTCGGGGTCTTTTATCTCCTGTCCTCTATGTATATT
>AWOL01S0017981.1:31145-46253 GCA_000715115.1 Nicotiana otophora
ACAGCAAAATATGGTGACCATCAAGAGAAAGAATTCACTTCCAAGGATCGATGATATTGTTTGATCAGTTGTAAGGTGTCAAAGTATATTTCGAAGCTCGATCTCAGATCTAGATATCATCAGCTAAGGATCAAGGAAGAAGATGTTCCGAAGACATCCTTTTGGACCAGATATGTCCACTACAACTGTCTCGTTATGTCGTGTGGCCTAACCAACGCACCAGCGGCCTTCATGGATTTGATGACTCGAGTGTTCAAGCAGTATTTGGATATTTTTGTGATCATGTTCATAGATGATATACTGGTATATTTGTGAATAGAGGAGCAGCACCGAGAGCATTTGCGAATGGTTTTACGCATACTTCTGGATCATAATTTGTACCTATATTTTCCAAGTATGAGTTCTGGTTGAACTCAGTTGCCTTTCTTGGGCACATAGTGTACGGTGACGGTACATAAGTTGATAGTCAAAAGGCTAAAGCAGTCAAGAATTGGCTAAGGCCTATAACCCATACCAAGGTACGCAACTCCCTTGGCTTGGCAGGTTACTACTGAAGGTTTGTTGAGAATTTCTCATCCATAACTGCTTCTTTGACGAAATTGATGCATCAGGAAGCAAAAATTTGGTTGACTGATGGTTGTGAGAAGAGCTTCCAGGAGTTAAAGGATAGGTTAACCTCGGCACCAGTATTAACTCTTCTTAAGGGACCCGAGGGGTATGTCATTTACTGTGATTCAATATAGTAGTCTTAGGCAGTGTACTAATGTAACACGGGAAAGTGAATGCATATGATTCAAGGCAGCTGAGGAAACATGAGCAAAATTATCTGACCCGTGACCTGGAGCTAGTAGCTGTCATTTTCGCTCTGAAGATATGGTGTCACTATCTATATAGAGGTCATGTTAACATATTCACCTATCACAAGAGCTTGCTGTGCATATTCAAGCAAAAAGAGTTGAATTTAATGCAATGAAAGTGACTCAATGTATTAAAGGACGCTGATGTTGATATTCTATACAAGCCCAGGAAGGCAAACATGGTGGATGATGCATTAAGGATGTATATGGGCGTCCTGCGATTTATGGAAGAGCAGAAATTGATGATGAATAAGTGTACGGTTGCTTGACACTGGTAACGGAGGAATTACAGTTCTGAATAGTGTCGAGCCCTTGTTAGTGGCCGAAGTAAAGGTGCGACAATTTGACGATCAAGCCTTGGAGAAAATAAGAGGAAGCATCCCCTTTCAAAAGAAGCAAGCGTCCGGGCTATCCAATGATAGGTCCCTTAGACACAAGGACCGGCTATGTGTACCTAATTTCAGAGGACTCGAAGAGAAGATCATGATAGAGATTAGAAAATCCCGGTATTCCATTCATCCAGGGTCAACCAAGACATACCATGATCTTCGACAGTTATATTGGTTGAAAAACATGAAGAGGTACATTGCTGGGTACGTCACTCGTGTCCAAAGTTCCAACAAGTTAAGATTGAACATCAAAAATCGGGAGTGTTTCTGCGATACATGGAAATTGTGACCTAGAAATTTGAAGCGATCAACATGGATTCCATTACCAGATTATCATGATCACGTCAAGGGTTTGATTAAATCTGCATTATCGTTGATCGACTCACCATGTCAGCTCACTTTCTTCCAGCCAAAACTACTTTCTCAACTGAAGAATAAGATATGTTGTATATTAAGGAAATAGTTCGACTTTATTGGGTCCCGATTTCTATCATATCAGATAGAGGTGCTTTGTTCACAAGTAATTATTGGAAATCATTCCACAAAGGGTTAGTAACAAGGATCAACCTCAATACAAGTTTCCATCCAAAAAACCCATGGCAAGGCCATGTGAACTATTCAAATGCTCGAGGACATGTTACGGGCCAATGTTCTGGACATCAAAAGTGATTAGGAGGATCGTATATAACTCATCAAATTTTCTTACAACAATAGCTACCATGCCAGCATTCGGGTGGCACCATATGGGGCCTTACACAGACAAACGTGCATATCTTCTATAGGACGGTTAGAAGTTGGTGAAACAAAGTTATGAGGCCCTTAGTTGGTGCAACAAGCTGGGAAAAGGTGAAGGCAATTCATAATAGATTATCGACCACTCAAAGCAGGCAAATATTTTACTCAGATAGTCGGCGGTGAGATTTGGAGTTCGCTTTAGGAGACTAGGTGTTCTTGAAGGTGTCACCTATGAAAGTTGATGAAGTTTGGTAATAAGGCAAACTCATCCCCTGATATATCAGACCATATCAAATCATATAGAAAGGTTGGTCAAGGGGCTTATAAGCTGGAGTTGCCCTCGGAATTTGACGCAGTGCATTCGGTATTTCATGTATCTATGATCGACATGTGTTTAAGTGATTCATTGCATATCACCCCTCTTAATGTTATTAAATTTACACGAGATCTATCCTACGAAGAAGTTCTAGTTGCCATTCTAGATCGTCAAGTCCAAAAACTATGAACTAAAGAAGTGGCTTCAGTTAAAGTGCTTCGTAGAAACAATAGTAAGGACGAGATGACATGGGAGACGAAAGAACAAATGAAATCTACATACCTATATTTTTCCAAGCTATGAGAGGAAACAAAAAGGAAATCATGATGGGTTGTGATCCAACATTCGAGGACGACTATTCCAAAGGGGGAGATGATGTTACACCTCACACCTAAAATAAATCTTGGTAAGTTGGGTCTCAAACATGGCCAGTCAGCAAGTGACATATGTGAAGGGAGGGGGGATTACACGATTCCGCAAGCTTGCGCCAGGTGTCCCACCTGGTGTCGTAACCAGCGTGGGGTGGCCCATTTTGCATGAGAACCCGACAGAGATTTCTATGTTGGTATAACAAGGCAGTAAGGTTCATTCCCTCTCATATTCTAGAAGTATCACCAACACGTGTTCTCCAAAAATACTCTTAATTCCCCTTTCGGATTTCCAAATGAGTAAAGGAGAAGTCAAAGATGAGTTTGAATCTTGCAATATTTTGTGGGAAGGAGCCTGGAATCATCATTGTAATAGTTATTATCTAGTTGCATCAGTTTTGGGGATTCATTGAAGGTAGGGTTAATCATCCTAGAAGCGTAGCTAGCGCTTCAACAAGGTATGTAGGGTGACTTTCTTTCTTGGCATGAGTTAGCGTAAGTTTCTCCTTCCTTCTAAATAATTCCTGCACTGTAAGATTTGGTGGTTCTAGGCCCCTCTAAATAATGTTGTTCCATCCTTGTATATTCTTGTTGGTAGCATTCCTATTAATGTTTAAATTTTTCCAATTTGGTATCCTATGATTAGGAAGCATGGTTCATTTTGAGGTTAAACTTAATATCTCTTGGAGTTGATTCTGCAAATCACCACATATGAACATGTATCTATATTTAGTGAGTTGCACTATAGATATCGTGTACAACACCTATTGTGCAACCACTGATGAATTGGGTAGTATGTGACATACTAATGAGCCCTTACATGGTCTGGTACAATCGAGAACTTGTGTGGCCGGGTATGACCCGAGCTCTCTATGACATTACCGAGCCTTTGCATTGCCGGGTATGATCGATCTCTTACATGGCAGGGTACGACCGAGACCTTATGAAGCCATGTATGATGTGATAAAGGAAATTAATCTTACAGAGTCATGTGCAAGGACAGGTACGATGTAAAGTAAGATGACCCAACGCAGGGCTAAAAAAATCTATATTGTATTTAATGCAAAGATTCAGTAAGTGGCCTACTCCTTTGTATCGTTGCATCTTTATATGTTATGGCTTCTATTGTTCATGCCCCCAGTGGTTGTCCTAGGTACCCATGTTGAGACCATGAGATCAGGTTTCCTATACTATGACTCTTATTTATATGCTTTCTTAGCTTTACATACTCAGTACATTTTTCGTACTGACGCCTTTTTATTTTGGGCATTGTGTTCATGACCATAGGTGCAAATAGACCCGGTGGCATCCCTCCCCAATAGGGTGGTGTTCGAGTTGATAGGTTGTTGCTCTCCACTATTTTAGAGTAGATGTTCAATAGTCAATAGTTACTGAAGCAGATGTCATGAACAGTTTGTGCATGGTAGAGCCATGTCCCGACCAAGTGGTGTAATATATATATTTCTTTTGATACTCTTAGAGGCTTGCAGGCTAGTGTTAGTATTTGATTGCATGTAATGGTAGGGTATGGCTGTCCTAGTGACAGTAATGATCATGTATTAAATGCTAATGTTATTTTGCTAAATAGTTATTCACATGTTAATTATAGTGCTATTATTTGGAGGCCTCAATGACCAGATGTTATGGATAAAAGGAATGTAAGAACTGGCGTTGGTTCGCATGGGCCTTGGGGCATCGTGTGCCGGTAGAGCCTCCCAAAATGGGGGTGTTACAACTGTTACAAGATTCTATTTTGAGAAATAGGATTTTCGAACAACCAATTGATTGTTGCTTCAATGTCACTAGATGGTGGTTTTTCTCCTGAGGGCAAACCAACATTCTTTTTGGGGATCTTTTGGGGCATGATCTGCACCATCTTTAATGAAATGTTAAATGGGTGGAAAATCATGGATATAGACGGCGCTAACAAGGCTATACATTAGTACATTAGGATTGTTGGGAAAAGCGGTTTCCTTGTCATCTTCCCAACCAGGGGTTATTAGCTAGTTATTTTTCTCTACAAATATTTGCCATTCCTGAGGGTTATAGTGGAATAGTTATTCATACTTATCTGGGTGGCTGAGCAGGCCAACTGATGGGTCGCCCTTTTCATACCTTTCTCAAAGACATTCTACAGATGATTTGTACTTTTTCATTTTAAGCACCTGGTAGTATTCTGTTGAATCTTCAAGGCATTATTAATAGGAACATTCAATATTTCATGGGCACTGACTTGTGAAAGGATCTTTGAACCACCATAGATTTCTTGCTTAGATGTCATTGTGCACAATCCAATCATGGTCAGACATTATTCCATCTATCTATTCAGAGAAATCATCTGGATCATATCCACATAGCTTACATCGTGTAAGGCCTCGTAAAATTTCACCTAAGGCCCCAAGGAAGTTCATCGGTTAGCTAGTATGGGGGTTCGTCTTACGGGCTCTAGTGAAGGAGGGGTTATTGTGCAAAATAGGGGCGAATCATCGCTTGTTTTGGAAGTCAAGGATAAGCAATATGACAATCCATTGCTGGTACAGTTGAAGGACGGGATTCACAAACATAAGACCATGGCTTTTTCTCAGGATTCGTCACGATTCCGATTCAGATGTACGTCATAGGGATTTGGAGTTCCAAGAGGATGATTGGGTATTCTTGAAGGTTTCCCCCATGAAGGAGGTTATATGGTTTGGTAAGATATGAAAATTGAGTCTGAGGTATGTCAGACCATACATAATCATTCAGAAGATTGGTCACGTGGCTTATAAGCTAGAACTACCTCCACAAATCTCTTTAATGCACCCAATGTTTCATGTATCCATGTTGAAGAAGGTGGTTGGGGATGCATCGTTCATTATTCCGGGTAAGATTATAGAGGTTAATGAGGAATTGACTTATGAAGAGATTCCAGTTGCCATTCTTGATAGGCAAGTCCGAAAGCTGAGAAACAAAGAGATTTCCTCCGTGAAAGTGTTATGGTGAAACCAATAGGTCATAGTGGCCACCTCGGAAGCTGAGAAAGAGATGAAGAAGAAGTATCCTCATTTGTTTTAATTGCTATATAGTTGTGTCCATGATGATAAAAGCGAACTTTCTACAAATGATGTTTCCCCTGAACAACTTATGTGAAGGATACTCCTTGGTAATGTAATGTTTACGGCATTGTGGCTGGTTTTGGGATTCTCTGGCAGGTGGATAGGCCCAATTACATGGGAGACTCTGGCGAAATTTTTAGAAATTTAGAGAGTTAGTCAAAATTTGGAACTACTAGTATGTGAAGTAACTATTGGGTCACATTGGATGCTAATGGTGAATTTTGACCCTCATTCGAGAATGAATGATTTTGAGTGGGTGAAGATGTAAGGCCCCGTAAAATTGCAACTAAAATCAAGGGTTTCATGGTGCCGAGGTAGGCTAATAAATTTGATAGTTGTAGAAAATCGTCGCGGTGAGCTTGCTAGCCGAAGTACAAACTTTTTAGGTTTAACAGAGCAATGGAAAGTTGAAGAAAATTTGTTGCAGAACAGAGCGTTTCTGCGGTCCATTATGCGATCACAGAACTGATATGCAGACCATAGATCTGCAGCAGAGCGAAGCAGAGAAATGGGTCGATTTTGGAGGTCATTTTGCGGTCAACTATGCAATTGCATAATCTTTTCGTGGGCCGTACATCTGACGCAGAACCAACATGAAAATTTTTAGAGGGAGATTCTGCGGTCCATTATGTGGCTGCATAATTGATATGTGGGCCACAGACCTGGCTGTATAGTGTACCAGACCAGCCCAGATTTTGGGATTATTTCTGCGGTCCATTTTCCAGGTCGCAAACCTGATCTGCGGTGCACTCTGCGACCGCAGAGTTGAGTTCGGAGGGTCCATTTTCTGATTTTTAAAACCCAACCCCATTTGATTAAAAGCCATTGGGTCTCGTTAGAAGGCAAAAATCTGCCATTTAAGAGCGAGGGGAGTGCTTTAGAGAGAAAGGATGAAGCCCCAGGAACATTGTTCATCAACCATTGCTTAAACATTGAAATGCAACAAGGAAAACTCACAAGGTCTTCACCCAAGAGGTAAGATTCTACTCCCTAGCCCTCAATTTCGGGATTGGACTGAAAGTAGGTAATTAGAAGTATGATTCTTGAGTGTTATTTATGCATGCATGTTCCATCAAGGTTGGTGGAAAGGTTATTGAGCTCAAATGGGTAAATGTTGGGTTGTGGGATGAACGAATCCCCTAAAGAAGAACCTTGAAACTTTAATGCACACTTACTGCTTGATAAAATGCTCAAATGAGCTGAAACTCTGAATATTTTCCTAATTATGATTCAAATTTGTCATGTTTCTAATAGATTGAAGTCGCTAGGATTTCTGAAACATTGTAGTAATTTAAGGAAGCTCAAGCGAGGTATGTTGGCTAAACTCCTCTTGTAGAAATCAAATTACATGATGTCCTTGTAAGTTGCGATTGTGATTGGCACAACTTCTTATTTCTTATGTTCCGAGTCCTTCCTAATATATTAGATAATTCTAAAATAAGTGTTGCCGAAGGTTGTATGTACTCAAAATGTGTTCAAAATATTCCTCTCATAAAATGATTCCCTCCGAGAATGTAATCTAGTATGATCAATGTACAAAAGGTGTTGTGATTTAAAATCATGTTTCAATTGCAAGTTAGTATACCTAATTGTGGAAGAGAAGCTCAAAATAACCTAATCCCGAAACTATGCGTGCCAGTGTAGGAGTGATTGAGGGGTAAATCCCCGTGTTGATGTGATGAGATTGTTTCCCATTATCTTTCCCCTAACATGACACCTTTATACTGATTGATACTCTCATTGATTTCATGTTTCCTTCTCCTTTTACTGTTACTCGTTCTATTGACAGGGTGTTTAGTTTTACATACTAGTACTATTCCATACATACTAACGTCCCCTTTGCCTGGGGCGCTGCATTTTTAATGGATGTAGGTGGTTCCACAGCAGGCTGTATTGATCAATGATAGCAGTACACCCTCTCCTAAGCTGACTTTGTGAGCCCCACTTCATTTCGGGGTCTAATATCTCCTGTCCGCTATGTATATTATATTAGAGGCTCCGTAGACATAGCGCCAGTTGTGCTCTCCGAGGTCGGGGTGTGACCCATCAATTAACTTATGATGTACTTTTATGTACGAAAATATGGGGTATAACAAACTTGTATGTATACTTTTATGAAATAACAATTAAACATTTTATGATATTGAATAATTCTGTATTTGTTATAAAAATTCTTATTTTTGTCTTGAATATTTTCTATTTAAGATAAGCTTGTTTAGATGATTAATCTTGTTAAGTTTACAACATACACAAATTCAAATGATGATTGAAAACTATAATGACCCAGCTGGTTGTTTTGTGTATTTAAGACTTGTTACCCCCTTTAAAGCTTCCTCTATGTGTATTTATGGTTGTGTGACTTTTGGGGATGGTTGGTTGGGTTTCGGGGAGGCATTGGTTTGATTTGAAATACATAGTTCCTAGTTTGGAAGTTTAAGTTTGAAGTGTTGGTCAAGTTTGACTTTTGTGGAAACGACCCCGAAACGGTATTTCAATGGTCTCAATCGGTTTGTATGATGATTTTGGACTTATACATTATACCCAGAATTGAATTCAGAGTTTCCTAGGATGAATTGGCTCTTTTTGCTGAAAGTTGATAATTTGAAGGTTTCAAAATTTCTAATTTTGACCATGAGTTAATTTTGTGTTCAGGATCAAATTTGCATTTCGGGACATGAAATAGATCCATTTTATCATTTGAAACTTGTGTGTATGGTTTAGTGTCATTCCAAGTTATTTTGGTAGGAATCGCACGCTCGGTTGTGATTTTTGAGGGCTCGGGTGAGTTTCAGACATATTTTAGAATATTTGGCACTTGTTTCAGTGGTGCAAATGTTGTTGGTGCTGCAGATCTCGCAAATGCGAGAACCAGATTGCATTTGCAAGCCTCCCGTTTCCGAGGTATTAGTCATATTTGCGAAGGGGTTTAGGGCCTAGGCATGTCACTTTTGCGACCTTGTGGTCGCTTTTACAACGTTGACTGGTAAAGTAAAACTTCGCTTTTGCGAAGTCAGTGGTCACATTTGCGAAATCCTCTAGTTTTAGCAGGCTTTGCATTTGTGGTCAATGGGTCGCACTTTCGGAGTTCGCATTTGCGGAGGTAGCATTTGCTAACCCCAGATCACAAATGCGACATCTGTAGCTGGTTTGTAAAAGGGATTTCAGGATTTCGACTCATTATTTCATATTTTGAGATTGGGAGCTCCATTTGAGGCGATTTTCATGCATTTTTCATCAATTTGTGTTGGATAAGTTTTCTTGACTCGGATTTGATTATTTTCCATTAATTTCATCTTTTATTTAGCATTTAATTGATGAATCAATGAGTGATATTGGTGTTTCTGAAAAAAACTTTCTAAAAATAAAAAACTGAGATTTGAGAGTCGATTTTGTAAGGCCCTGTTAAAAATTTCCTAATGATTTAAGATCTTAAAGTGTGCCAAAGGTATTTGGGAATAATGTATTCGAGTATTAAAGGAGACCCATGGGATAAAACCACATCACTTTGAAATGAAAATATATGTTTATGGTGTGTTGGAACATACTAAGACGTTTTGTGAATGGCAAGAACTTGTGTAGAACAAGTTGGATACATTAATTAGAATGAATGTCTCAATTCGCACAAGATCCTAATTCAAATGCATGTTGCTTCCAAACTATAAAGACTTAGGAGGTTATATACCAATCAAATTAAAGTTATTTGATTCTAGTTTCCAATGCATCAAACCGTTCATCATTTGGATATTTTTACAGAATGTTATGGCCATTTTACCGGATCTATGACATATGCGTGCCCAGATGCACGGCAATGCATTTTAGAGGGTATTCAGCCTCAGGTGCGCAACCAGATGCGCGGTCACTTTTCCAGGTGCATGACCACGCACGTAGGAGTCCATTAAATACCCCCAAGGTCGGGTAGAGAGATGGGCTAAGTCATTTCTTTGAGCTAGGTCATTCATATCAAGGGAAATCCGACCAACACTTCCCTCCCATGAACCAAGGTAATGTTTTTGGAGTAGTTTGAGTTGATTACTACTCCTAAACACCTATATTAACAAGGATTAATCTTGAAGAACCATATATTTCCATTAAAATCCCCAAATTGGTCAAGAACCCTACAAGTTGGGATTTTCCAGAGTCTCACTACAAGAGGTATGTCTGCCATCTCTAACTACTCTATGGTGATTATTTATGTATGAATTATATGTTATAACTTATGGTATGGTTGTTGGAAGCCACAAGTTCCCAATTTAAATACATAACCATTATAAAGATTGAAAGGTGATTATATGATGGAATTTTGTTGGTTGGGTGTGGATGGATGGTCATGTATGTGATGTTGGAAGTTAAGAATCGTTTAAGAATAATGGTGGGATAAATTGTTGGTAAATGGTAGTAGTTGGATGAACTAATTCTATGGTTAAGAGATGTAGAGATTCATGCCTACTAGGTGTTTGATAAAGTGCCTAAATGGCCTAGATTATGGAATGTATTACTAATATTTGTCCCATTGGATGTTGTTATTATAGATTGAAGTTTTTTAGTGTGGTGGATCGTCGTAGTACTATTAAGCGGTGAATTCTAGGTATGTTGGCTAAACTACTCTCTTAGAATTGAATTTCATGATGTTCCCGTAAGTTTCAAGCATGGTTGGCTCAAGTTCCTAATTCCTATGTTCCGAGTTATTCCTTATAAACTTAAATATTCTGAATGAGCCTTATGTCAAAAGATATATGTTCAACGTACGGTTTGTGTATTAATATGTTCAACGTACGGTTTGTATATGTTCAACATACGGTTTATGAAATGAGCCTTGATTCAACTGTTCTAAAATTACTTCAAAAGTAGATATGTCCTAAAGTCATGCTCCAATGTGGCTGTTTTAACTAATGCTATGCTTTATGAGTATTTTCAATGTGTTTTGCATTCTTACATATTCGTGAGTGGAAATTGTGTATTTCCTTTTTTGGGGAAAAGTATTTCAAGAATAAATGATGTGTTACTCGTTTATGATATTAACTTGTGCTTTGATTGTAAATCATTTTACTCCATTTCTTGTAAAGAAATCCATTGTGTTTAAAGTCTTCATTACTGATGAACCTAAAGTTGTGATTTTCGAGATATTCTATTTGTTGATATTTATGATGATGATCCGTGAAACGAAAGAAATGAAAGTGTGGAATATGAAATACGGCCACCGTGACACGAATGATGAATCATATATATGGCCAAGAGATCTAATGAAATAATGATGTTGTAAGTCATTGAAAGTACCAATAAGGCTATATACGGTATGAAAAGTTATGAGGTAAATGCATTTGTATTGATGTTTCCTTTGTATGCAAATCGAAAACATTTTTGAGAGTATCGATAGTCACCGAGGAAGGGTAGGTTGTGATTATTCCCCTAACCCCAAAACAACACGTGCCAGTGTAGTAGTGGATTGTGATTATTCCCCTTATTGGGGATGAGATTGATGTGATAAAAGTATTCCCCTTATTTGGGATGAGATTGATGTGATAAAATTATTTCGTTTAATTGGGATGAGATAATTGATAGAAAAGGATGATGTCAATCCACACAGCATTGTGGTGAGATGGCCTAGCCGATCGGGTCGTGATCGTACACCATGCCGCACAGATGGTGGTGATTGTGCAGGAAATTGAAATTGAAATTGTGATTGTGGTTGAAGTCTCAGATGAGACGTTCTAGCCGATGGTGTCGTGATCAGACTCCACGCTAAAAGTATAGTGTTATTGGTATTGTAAACAGTGATATTATGAACAATGGTATATCAGTGCTGAAGATCTCCCAACGAAAACTAATATTATATTCATATTTTGATTATCATCTTCACAATATTATCTTCATATTTTGGAAATTAGTATATTTTAACTTGGCATTTTGATATCATTGATTGTTGATTGTTGTTCTCATGATTTCCCCTTTCTTACATTGGCATTCTATTTTGAAAGAGGACAGTAAGCTTTACATACTAGTACAATTCCATATGTACTATTACGCAACGCCTTTCCATATGTACTATTACGCAACGCCTTCATGATATTCTTTGGAAGGGCAACGTAAGGCTAAGAAATCATTGTCAGTGCGATTGATGTCCGCCAACTGAGGTCCCCTTCGTACGCTAGACTAGATTGTCAGTGTCGTACGGGAAAACCAATGTCATGAGCAACTGAGAGCGCAAAAAAGAGAATTCAGAATGAATGAAAGCTTGATTGCATTAATAAAAGCTATTACAGAAAAGCAACACGGTGTCGGGGGGGAGGGGGGGAGACACCAGTATAGAGAATTGTTTGCTTGCTAGAAAGTTTGATTGCTTGATCCCCCTTAATAATGCTTAACAACAATAAACCAAAGTTACATAACTTGACCTAAATAAGCTGTAGAATCACACTTAAAGAAAATGCAATAAAACTACTTTATATTTACAATAAAAAGGACTTAGTCTTCTACAAGGTAGAAACAAGTCCACCGGTAGCAATTTTGTCTTTAGCATCAGGGTCTGCGTATGCGGCATTGTCTGCGTGTGTGATGCTATTGGCATCTGCCTGTGGCTGGGCACTGGCGATGGCTAGGCGCTGACCACGGGGCCGACTGTGGCACTGGGTGTTGGGAGGCTTGCCAGGATGCCACGGGGCGCGTCTAAGGGATCATGGGGCATGGCTGGAAAGGCGCCCATGACATTCTCCCCCACCTGAGTTGGCGACGTCCTCGACGCCTTACTTGCAAGATAATCGTCAAGTAGTCTCTTGTAGGCTTTGAGATTTTTTCCGCTCTCCTAGGTGTTCTCCTCTACATCACATCCCTGCTATTTCACCAAGAACTCCTGGGGATCTTTCCTTGAGGCATGAATCACTCGATCATAAAGAATAGCTTTAGCACGCCTTTTCCCTGTTGAATTGGGGCCTCGAATACTGGGTACTGTGAGTTGGCTATGTGAAGGATCCTTCATATCTTCCCGTAAAGGTTTCAGGAGACTGACATGGAAAACGGGATGGATTTTCCACCAAGCTGGGGTATCCACCGAGATATGCAACTTTCCCAATGCGCCTTTCAATGGACAAGGGTCCAATATATTTTTGCAATAGGTGAGGGTCATGGACCCTTGCAAAAAAGTACCTCTTTGGGATTTTGACCAACACTTTGTCTCCTACTTGATATTCAACGAAGCGACGATTTTGATCAGCATGCCGCTTTATCTGCTTTTGGGCTTTGACAAGATAGCTCTGCACTATCTCCAAATTTATCTTCCATTCTTTTGAGAAGCTAGCAGCTCAAGGAGATTTTGACATGTTTGGTGCGTTCGCAGTGTGTGGGAGTAGCGGTTGTTGTCTGGTAATAATTTCAAAAGAACTTTTGTTCGTACTAGAGCTCATTTATGAATTGAAATACAATTGAGCAGCATCCAGAAGCTTCACCTAGTCCTTCTGCGATCCAGTTACAAAGTGGCGGAGATATTCCTCCAGCATTCCATTGAATCATTCCGTCTGACCATCAGATTGCCGATTACAACTAGATCTATGACTCAATTTTGACTCGAGGCACTTAAAGAGTTGGGTCCAAAAGTTCATAGTGAAGCGTGAGTCACGATAACTAATGATGTCTTTAGGCCGGCCCCAATATTTGAGGACATGAGAGAAGAAGAGTAGAGTTATTTCTTCTGTTGATATATATTATGGGGCTACTATAAAGGTATCATACTTGGAAAACTGATCCACCACAACCAGGATGGTTGTGAGATCTCCAACCTTGGGCAATCCGGTGATGAAGTCCAGAGAAACGCTTTCCCAATGTTATTTTGGGATAGCTAGTGGTTCCAAGAGTCTTTCTTGCATCAAGCGGTCTGACTTATCCTTATGACATACTAGACAAGTCTTCACATACTGAGCGACGTCAGCGGCCATTTGAGGCCAATAATATGCACGGCGAAGCAATGCCATGGTGCGTTCTTCACCTGGATGACCGGCCCACAAAGTATCATGGAATTCTTCCAGAAGTGCCCTTCATAAATCTCCCTTTCACATTCATGAAACCATCTTTTGTGTATAACTGGCGAGTCTTGCCCTGTCCTACCAAATCAACCAAATATTGTGGAGCAGGAACCTTGATGAGTAGGTCCTGTATATGCTCTATTATGGTGGTGGTTACTTCGCTCCCCTTTAGGGCAGCGAGTAGGCACACCAAGGCTAGATTAGCCCTCCGACTGAGCGCAGCAACATGATTAGTCTTTCCACTTTGGTACTCCAGGTTAAAGTGAAATTCCGCTAGAAGTTCCTGCCACCTAGCCTGTCGACCATTCAACTTTCGCTGGGTCATGAAATGGCTAATAGATATATTGTCTATCGTGACCACGAACGGGGCTCCCAGTATATAATGCCTCCAGAGGCGTAAGCAATGAATGACAGCCAATAGTTCTTTCTCATGGGCGGCATAGCGCCGCTCTGCATCCTTCATTTTTCGGCTATCATACTCTACGGGATGCCCATCCTGTTGCAAGACTCCACCAAGGGCATAGTCGGAGGCATCCAATTGTACCTTGAATGGCTTGGAAAAATTAGGGAGGCTTAAGACGGGGCTACTAGACATAGCTGTTTTCAATGCGTTGAAGGCCTCTGCTCGCCTGGGTCACCAATCCCAGGGTGTTGCCTTCTTGAGCAGTTCTATCAGCGGCACTGCAATGAAGGAGTAATTCTTCACAAATCACTGATAGAAGTTGCATAGGCCAAGGAACGACCTCAAGATGTGGATATCCTTAGGCGGCGACCAATCTGTGATGGCCTGAATCTTCTGTTGGTCCATCTTGATCCACCCTTCCTCGATGACATGTTGGAGGAAACAAATTTGTTTCTGAGCAAAGGAGAACTTGGATAGCTTCGCTTATAATTCGTGCTCCCGCAATCGGGCTACGACCTTCCACAAGTGCTCCAGGTGTTCTTCCAATGTCTGGCCGTAGACAACAATGTCATCCAAGTAGACCACCATGAATTTGTCAATGTATTCTCGGAAGACTTGGTTCATCACGGTGCAAAATGAGGTTGGCGCATTAGTCAAACCGAATGGCATAACCAGGAAGTCGTACGACCCATATCTTGTCACATAGGTCGTCTTGTGTTCATCACCCTTTGCAATCTGAACTTGCCAATAACCTGTCCTCAGGTCTATTTTGGTGAACACCGTCGCACCGCCCAGTCTATCGAACAAGTTTGCCATTAGCAAAATATGGTACTTGTTCTTCACGGTGATTTTGTTTAGAGCCCGATAATCCACACATAGTCATAAACTGCCATCATGTTTCTTTTGGAATAGCACAGGGGACCCGTATGGGGA
>AWOL01S0017987.1:0-18385 GCA_000715115.1 Nicotiana otophora
TGTTACAGAGAGCGCATTTTATTTACTTAAATTTTTCTTAAACAGGTACGAGTCTGGAAGATATCTTCTAATGATCCAAACGTTTACAAGCGCATTGGAACATTACCAACTTTGAAGGCTTATATAAAAAGTTCAATGAATCCAAACAATTACGTTGAAGTGAGAAGAAATAGAAATGCCGTCTGGATCAAACATTTTGATGCTATTTCATCTCTTAGCATGAGTGAAGACCAAAATCTTTTATATTCAGCATCTTGGGATAAAACCATAAAGGTTTGGAGAGCATCAGATTTTAAGTGTTTGGAATCCATAAATGCCCATGAAGATGCTGTAAATTCAGTGGTCGTAGGGTTTGATGGGCTAGTGTTTTCAGGCTCAGCTGATGGAACAGTAAAAATTTGGAGAAGAGAATTACAAGGAAATAAAACAAAACATTTTTTTTCACAAACGTTGTTAAACCAAGAATGTGCAGTAACATCATTGGTTGTGGACCCTACATCCAGTTTCCTATACTGCAGTTCGTCTGATGGACTAGTCAACTTCTGGGAACGCGCAAAGTTTTTGTCACATGGAGGAGTTCTCAGAGGTCATAAATTGGCAGTTCTTTGCTTAGCAACTGCAGGAAATTTAGTTTTTAGTGGATCAGCTGACACAAATATTTGTGTGTGGAAAAGAGAAGGTGGTGATCATATGTGTTTATCAGTGTTGAAAGGACATTCTGGTCCTGTAAAGTGTTTAGCTGTTGAAGAAGATCATGGACCAATTACAAGTGGTGATAGGCAGTTTATTCTGTATAGTGGTAGCCTTGATAAATCAGTGAAGATTTGGAGAGTGTCATCATGTCCCCCTTCCATGCAAGCGCAGCAACTTCGAAGCCAATCTCATGGGCTATGAGCTAGCAAAGGTGAGTCACGACTCACTAGTAAAGTCAGCGAGTTCAAAACTAATATGATTATATAGCATGAGTGTATATTTTAATTATATTCACATATTTTCGAGTCGAAAATCAAATTCAATTGAACTCACAAAACTCGTCTAATTCCGGCTCGGAATTATTAGCACCAATTTCCATTGGTGGCTCGTCGTTGCAATGTAGAAGAGTTAGCCGATGAAAAAGATAGCAACGTTCGAACAAGAACAAGGACAGGACATGCAAGCTCAGCAACTTCAGATTCAGTTCGTTCTGAGTTGGAAGCCAATTTAGAATCTAGAATAAGTAAGTCGAAATGAATCTGATCTTATTATATGTGTGCATTTTAATTTTTTATATGTACATAGTTTGAGCTAAATACAGTGGATGCGATTGAACTAGAACAAAGAAAACGCCTTGTAAATCTGCCTCAGTTAGCCACCAAAATTTTAGTCCGTTTGTTGTTTATTGTTGCTAGGCAGAAGAATTAGCCAAACGAAACAATAGTAACGGTCTGAACAAGATGGAAAGGATTTGACAAATCTGTAGGCTGAGCTAGGTTTTGGGTTGACCAAGAAAATTAAAGTTCAAAAATCTCTTTTTATGTACTCCTTATAGCTTCTTTTCGGAGCAATTGTACATACGGTTTAATTTATCTTTTAATTTCCACCTTTATAGTTCGACACAAATGTCTATATATGGTGGTGAGGATAGAGGATGTTAATGTACGTAAATTATTTTATTTGTTATACAAGAAATCAAGCATTATATTGCATGATCCTACTTAACACGATAATCTTCTTCATTTTGGCCTTTGGTCCGTGACAGATTGAGAATTTAGATATCGAAAATTATGAGTCAAGAAAATGAGTTCTGAAATATATATTTAATATTTTTATAATTATGTTTTGCAAATATACATAGGATTCGACTTTAAATATAGTAAATACTCATCCACACTTTAAGTTTACATCACATACATATCCCATACTTGCATTTCTTGATTTGGTATAATATTGTAAATTTTGCTGAACTCGCGAACTCATTATTGGATCCGTCGCTGTTTTTGGTATGTATTGTCGCCGGGAGATATGAAATATCTCAATTTAAACAAACATTGCCACCTAGTGACGAGTCTCGTATGATGGATGTTTGAACCTGGAATTTGGAACTCTTGGCCGTTGTGAAGGTTTGAAAAAATACAGTTCTTCATCCAAATACCAGTTTTAGACTTTTAAGAAGAAACAAGAACAACCAATTGACTTTTCGCCTGACCATGATCTTGAGATTGTGACAGGAAGTTAACATTTCAATAATTCAAGGCTGTTCTAGGTACAATGGAAGGAAAACTCCACAATGCAGACAAACTAGCAAGAAAAGAAAAACACAAGAGAGAGAGAAGGTCGAAGTCTTATAAAAGTAGTTCTTTTGGATTTTGGTAGTATGCTTTAATGTGAATTAATAAGGTATACTTCTGTACAAAATGGGCATTGACTTTATAAAGCTTATATAAACATATTAATTTCATGATGTGAAACAATGTAAATGTTGACTTTGTTGATCCCCAAAGCCAAAGGTCTCCTAATTGATTTAATGAAGGTGGTGAATTATTTTCTTGACAATTTGACCTTGATGCAAGCTTTTATTGTTTGTCTTTTCTTGTTGAAATTCTCATTTGGACTTTCGCTGTCTCTTTAGCGTAGTTGTATATCAAGTAGGTTATTCCACACTCAAAGAATGTAGAGTCATGAATGAAATTTCTTTATCCTTAATTAGAAATTTTGGGTTCAAGTCTCGAGAATCGAATTATTTCTATTAAGAAGTGTTTTTCACTTTAATTGACCTTGTACGATGCGAATCCGAATTAGTCGGGTCAATTGACATTAAATACCGGATGATTATACACAAAAATAGATATATCAAGTAGGTTACGGGGGAAAAGATTACATATTTACTTGTGGGTGGAAAGGTGGGGACTGTTTCAGGTCTCAATTGGATTTGTTTTAAGTGTGAGTCAAATTGTAAGCCAACTGTATATATAAATATATAAGGAGAGTTGACAAAATGTGAGTTGTCACGGAGATTGAGTGAGCAGTCTTAGTCCGCTCTGTGATTTTGTAGGATACATTACAGGCCACCAATACTGATTAAAGCTCATTACGAAGCTTTATCCAACACTATAGTTGCACCAAACCAATTATATATCCAAGCAATAAAGCTTTGCTCTGGCAAACAACAAGCTGGAAATGATTTGATTTGCATTTGTATACATTTATAGATAAGTTTAAATGTTGGGTAAGATAAAATGATAAGATGTCTTCTGAATATATATATATATATTAGATAGGGTCTATCTGAATGGATTTAGCTTCCTTTCTGTCCATGATCTCTCCATTTCCTCAAGTTGGACCTTGTATTGCTTACATCTGTCCTCTTAATAATCCAATGGACCAGAATTTTGCTATTAACCAAGTTACTCTCTCTTATTCCATTTTCTTCTCTTTCCTCCCAAGAATAATCCTTCATCTCCCGTATCTTTAGGGGGAAATAGCATAATAACATATTCTAACTTTAATAGTTTAAAACTTCAAATACCGGCAAAAAGTACAATTTGGCTCGAAAATCCCATCAAGCTCATAGACGTAGACTCGAAGCTCTCTTTTCTCTCTCAATATAAGCCAGAGTAGATGTAGTGTGCTAGTTACTGGTTGAACCTATAACTTTTGATATGTAGTAAAAATTTATGCACAAAAATTTATTAAAATTATAAAAATAGTAGATATGAATTCATAACTTAAAAAATATAATGGGTTCATGTCATGCCTCGTCCTCGGGGAGCGCGACCAACGCTCAACCAAGATACCCCGGTCAAGCAAACCTACTAGATGCTTCCTACCCGACCTTACCCATGAATAAAGTGAAGATGTATTCCATCAATTAGACAATGAGAATATTACATGAACAATATCAATTTCATTACCATTAGAACTTCATTCAAAGTTTTTCAAAATATTTCATTACACATTCATAGTTTAGAGGTGGAAACATGTGATACAAAGTATAACATTTCTAGTTTGACTTTCCCAACACCAATATACAACTCACACTATGTCTACGGAGCCTCTAACGGATACAAAAGAGTACTATGATAGTGCCGGCATCAAGGCCACGACTATACCTCAAAACATTATACATAAGGAACAAAAGATACAAGACCCCGAAATGAAGTGGGGCTCACCAAGTCAGCTGGGAAGAGGGTGTACCACTATCACTGATCGATCCCGCCTGCTGTGAAACTACCTGCATCCATTAAAGAGGTAGCGCTCCCGGCAAAAGGGACGTTAATACATATTGAACAGTACTAGTATGTGAGACTAAACACCCTCTCAATAGAATGAGTAACAATACAATGAGAAAGAGCATGGAATCAATGAGAGCCTCAGACAATATAACAATGTCAAGTTAAGAGAAAGGTAAATTTCAAGTAAATACCAATGTTTTAGGTTGGTAGATCTTTAGTATCGATACACCACTGTGTTTTTAGCACGAAGTCCGATCTCGACCCGATCGGCTAAGCCGTCTCACCCAGAGACACCCAATCACAACACCACTATGTGCGCGGCATGGCGTCCGATCTCAGCCCGATCGGCTAAGCCGTCTCACCACAATGTCGTGTGGGTCGATATCACATTTCGCTAGCAATCATCTCATCCCAATTAAGGCGAATAATCTCATCATATCAATCTCATCCCAAGTAAGGGGAATAATCTCATCCCAAGTAAGGGGAATAATCTCATAACATTTATTATATAAAGTAATTAAAACTCATTTCATAATATTTCACACATATTTTCATTTCGTTGGCACTAGTGGCCATAAGTGTAATTTGGCACGTCGGTTATATTTCATATTTCATACTCAATCTTTACACTTTCAAACATCATTAATGATTATCAACAATACGGGCATTTATAATCAAGATTTTAAGTTCATATACGAGCAATAATTCTTTTAAGCACATTGAAGTTTCCTCCACAACTTGGCATGGTAACTTGCAATTGAAACATAATTGAAATCATAATATTTTATTATACAAACCATACTTGAACACATTCCCCAAGGATAATATAATGTGATAGGAGCATTTGGAGCACATATTGAACATATATCTTTTAACACAAAACTTATTCGAAATAGTCAAATTTATAAGGAATAACTCGGAACATGAGAAATAAGAACTTGGCCCATTAAACTTGAGGCTTACGAGAACACTGTGAGATCCAATTCTAAGAGAGAAGTTTAGCCAGCATACCTCGCTTTGATCTTTCCTTAAATTACTACAATGTTCCAGAAATCCTAGCAACTTCAATTTATTTAGACACATAACAAAATTGAACTATAATTAGGAACATATTTGTGGGCTCTGCTCATTTAAGCATTTTATTAAACACAAGGCAGGCATATTAACGAGCATAAAATACACACTTAAATATTTCTCGCTAATCAAATATAGTATACTACAGTATCGTATCTACATGGATTGGATTTTAACAGCATTCACATAGTTTCTAGGTTGATCGCTATCCAAGATGATCAACAATTGAGAAGTATATGATTTCTAATTAAAATTACTAAGAGTCTAGAGCTATTGACTAATGATAATCGAAACAAAGATGAGCAAGGAAGTTATCAGTGGGAGAAACTAGGGTTTGATAGGATATGTGCAAGATAATTATTTGGGATCTAACTCTAGGTAATTCACTTATAATGTTCAAGTGATTCTCTCGAATTCACTCAATTATTAGTTCAAACGTTCAGCCAAAACTCCTTTCTCGATTAAGTCTTAACCTCACAGATGAACGAATTTAAGCACATGAAAATATGCAAGAATACGTAGTGGATTGGTCTTTAGGAGAACCTCTCTCGATTATTCTCCTAACTAGGTTTAATCAATGATTCAACTAGCCTCTTTCGATTACTAAGAAAAATTAATGAACTCAACCAACAGTATAATGCAAAGATATCACAAGTTATGCCTCTCTCGATTACAAGTGAATATAGATGCAACAGTTAAATCATCCAAAAATACTTCAATATATAAAACTAGAGTTATAATCCACAAACAATCATCATTACACCAAATCCATCAAACCCTAAAAGGGAAGTACTCCATAGATATGGAGCAATTCATCACAAATAAAATTAAAGTATAGGAAAACATAAATTCAATCCAAACTCGTGTCTTGAGTGAGGAAGGAATGATGAAATCCTTGTGCTTGTGTTCTTCCCGCTCCTCCTTAGCCTCCTTAGGCCGAATATGTGTCAAAAGTCAAGAAAATAACGTGTTTCCACATATTTATACCAAGTAGGGTCGGGCCCAGACGAAATCCCCTTTTTTTAGCCGAAATAGGAAATAGCTCTGTAAAAGTTTCACAGGCACGCCGCATGGGGTGATGCGCCATGCGAGGCATTAGTGGGGAAATATATAGAGTCAAAATCTATCACGCAGCAGGGAAATGCACAAGTGCGCCACCCCACGCGCCACCCCAGTAGGGGATTGTTAGAGTACAAACCAAACTTTGATTTTTGACATCCAGACTTGGTCCTCAACCCCCGTAAGCAATCTAGGCTTAATCTCTTGGGCTTTACTCAGACTTCAAAGATCCAAATAGCTCGAATTAGCTCCATAACATCTACATCTCTCGAAAGCACTCCTACAAGGCATAAAACACACAATAAGTGCAAAACACTACCAATTAAAGCTCAAACACAAATAAAATAAAGTGAATTAAAGTGCAATAAGTGACTAAAATATGCAATTATAGCCTACCATCACATTTTCGACTATAGGGTCCAATGAAGATATTCCTTCACCTCACGGGCAATCCCCACTTCAATAGGTCATATATACTCCACAACCTCCTAATCACCTTCATTGGCATATGCATGCATCATTAACCAACTCTTATTCTCAAAACCATTTTCCCCATTACTTATTCCCAACCCAAATTTTGAAATTGAAGGCTAGGGCTAGAACGTTACCTCTTTAGTAGAAAATTTTGCAAGCTTTCTTAGTGAATTAACCAAGGCTTGAGCAAGGAATTGAAGTGGATGGTGTTGGAGCTCCTCCTTCTCTCTCTAGTTCCTCCCCTCTCTCTTAAAATATCAAAATTCCCCTTAAAAAATGGCCCCTTAAGTGTATGTATCAAAATAGGGTCGGGTAAAAGTTTTCCAAACTTAAGCCTACGAAATCGGGTCTGCGGTCGCATACTGGACAACAAAAGGAGTAAGCGATCCGCAAAGGTGACAACAGAAATGGTCCCAGAATCAGGCTTGGCCTGGTCAAGTCTGCGGTTGATATGCGACCTACAGAACAATTATGCTGTCGCATAACGAGCCACAAAGTCTCCCTCCGAATCTTTCTATCAAGAATGGCATCTGGAATTTCTTCATAAGTCTTCTTCACTCACCTCAATAGTCTCAACTGCAACACTGAGTGCCGGGTCTCCACCTACCTTCTTCAATATAGATACATGAAACACTGGGTGCACCAATGACATCTCTGGTGGTAGCTCAAACCTATAAGCCACCTTACCAATCCTCTGAATGATTCTGTATGGTCCGACATACCTCATACTCAATTTTTCTTTCTTACCAAACCGCATTATACCCTTCATGGGGGAAACCTTCAAGAATACCCAATCATCCTCTTTGAACTCCAAATTCCTGTGACGTATATCCAAATAGTACTTTTGACGGCTCTCGGCAACTTTCAACAGTTCCTTAATGATCTTAACCTTCTCCATAGCTTGATGCACGAGGCCTGGACCTATTAACTCTGCTTCCCCAATTTCAAACCATCCAATGTGAGATCTACATCTTCTACCATATAAAGCCTCGAATGGTGTAATCTAAATGCTAGCATGTAACTGTTATTGTAGGTAAATTCTACGAGCGGCAAATGATCATCCCAGCTACCCTTGAAGTCAAGAACACAACCACGCAATATATCCTCAAGCGTCTGAATAGTCCGCTCTACTTGATGTTGGTCTGTGGATGGAAGGTTGTACTAAGATTTACCTGAGTACCCAAACCTTGTTGAAAGTTCTTCCAAAACTTAGTCGTGAATTGTGCCCCCCGATCAAAAATGATAGAAACTGGAGTGCCAAGCAACCTGACTATTTCCTTGATATACAACTGAGCATACTGTTCTGCAGTGTCGGTAGACTTAATATGTAAGAAGTGTGCTGATTTTGTGAGTCGATCCACAATCACTCAAATTGAGTCGAACTTGTGAGGAGTGAGAGATAGTCCTACCACAAAGTCCACACTGATAATATCCCACTTTCAAACTGGAATCTCTATTTTTTATGCCAACCCACCGGTCCTTTGGTGTTCGGCCTTCACTTGTTGACAATTTGTACATCTTGCCATAAAGTCTTCTATATTCCTCTTCATATCATTCCTTAAGATCATGGTACATCTTTGTAGATCCTGGGCGCACGAAATACCTAGAAGTGTGAGCCTCGGTCATGATTCTTTCCTAGAGACCATCTACATTTGGAACACATAATCGCCCTTGGTACCTTAGTGTACCATTATCCATACCAAGATAAAAAGACATGGTCTTATGTTTATGAATCCCTTCCTTCAACTGTACCAACAACGGATCGTCATATTGCTTCTCCTTGACTTCCACAACAAGCGATGATTCAGCCCTATTTTGCACAATCACCACTCTTTTACTAGAGTCCGCAAGACGAACTCCCAAACTAGCCAACCGATGAACTTCCTTGGCCAACGACCTTTGCTATGCCTTCAAGTAAGCTAAACTACCCATAGATTTCTTGCTAAGAGCATCCGCCAAAACATTAGCCTTCCTCGGATGATATAGAATATCGATGTCGTAGTCCATGAGTAACTCAAGCCATCTTCTCTGCCTCAGATTCAATTTCTTCTATTTGAAAATATATTGAAGTCTCTTATGGTTCGTTGATATATCCACATGGACCCCGTACTAATNTAAACCAGCCAACCGATGAACTTCCTTGACCAACGACCTTTGCTATGCCTTCAAGTAAGCTAAACTACCCATTGATTTCTTGCTAATAGCATCCGCCAAAACATTAGCCTTCCTCGGATGATATAGAATATCGATGTCGTAGTCCATGAGTAACTCAAGCCATCTTCTCTGCCTCAGATTCAATTCCTTCTATTTGAAAATATATTGAAGTCTCTTATGGTTTGTTGACATATCCACATGGACCCCGTACTAATAATGATGCCAAATCTTCAATACAAATACCACCGCCGCAAGCTCTAAGTCATTTGTTGGATAGTTATTCTCATGAATCTTAAGTTTCCTAGAAGCATAAGCGATCACTTTGCCATGTTATATTAATACACACCCAAGTTGATCCTTGAAGCATAACAATACACCACAAACCCATCTGTACCCTCTGGTAAGGTCAACACCGGTGCCGTAGTCAATCTTGATTTCAACTCTTGGAAAGCCTTTTCACAAGCGTCTGACCATTGGAACTTAACTGCCTTCTGCGTCAATTTAGTCAATGGAGAGGAAAGAGTAGAGAACCCCTCCACAAATTTCCTATAATACCCATCTTAGCCCAAGCAACTATTAATCTCTGTTGGAGTTGTGGGTCTAGGCCAATTCTTCCCATCTACGATCTTCTGAGGATCGACCTTAATTCCTTCACTAGAGACGACATGACCCAAGAATATGACATATTCAAGCTAAATTTCCACTTCGAAAACTTTGCATAAAAATTGTGCTGATATAGAGTCTACAAAACTTCCCTGATATGATCGGCATGGTCCTCACAACTTCGTGGATACACAAGAATGTCATCAACGAACATTATCACAAAGGAGTCGAGAAAAGGCTTGAAGATTCGATTCATAAGATCCATGAAATCTGCTGGGGCGTTTGTTAGCCCAAAATACATCACCCGAAATTCAAAGTTCCCATACAGGGTCCTGAAAGCTGTTTTCGGTACATCCTGCTCCCTGATCTTCAATTGGTGATACCCAGATCTTAAATCAATTTTGGAGAAGTACTTAACACCCTATAATTGGTCAAACAAGTCATCTATCCTTGCCAATGGGTACTTATTCTTGATTGTGACCTTGTTGAGCTCCCGATAGTCAATACACATTCTCATTGACCCATTTTTCTTCCTTACAAAGAGAATCAGTGCGCCTTAGGGTGACACACTCGGCCGGATAAAACCTTTCTCTAACAAATCCTTCAATTGTTCCTTTAGTTCCTTTAATTTTGCTGGTGCCATTATGTAGGGTGGAATAGATATAGTCTGTGTGCCTGGCATCACATCAATCCCAAAATCAATCTCCTTGTCTGGTGGGATCCTAGGGATCTCATCAGGAAAGACCTCTAGAAATTCATTCATAACTGGTACAGACTCAGGTGCAGGTGCCCAACATCGATGTCCGTTAGCCGGACCAAATGGTAAATACACCGTTTGTTGATCATCTTCATGTCCTTAAGATAGGAAATAAACCTACCCTTCAGCACAACATCATCCCCCTTCCATTCAATAACTGCCTCATTTGGAAATTCAAACCTAACAGTTCTGGTTAGACAATCAAGCTTGGCAAAACATGAATAAAGCCAGTCCATCCCTATTATTACATCAAAATCAATCATCCCCAATTCAATGAGATCGGCCATGGTGTCTCGATCATACATCGTGACAACATAATCCCTATAAACCCGCACGACCATCATAGACTCACCAATCGGAGTAGATACAGAGAACAACTCATGAAGTTGTTCCGGTTCTATCCCAAATTCGATAGCAACATAGGGAGTGACATATGACAAAGTGGAACCGAGATCAATAAGAGCATATACATCATGATATTGGACAGTCAATATAAATGTGACAATATCTAGTGAAGCCTCTGAACTCTGGCGACCCCTCATTGTATAGAAACGACTGGGTCCTCCCGATCTCTATGCACCACACCTAGTTGCACCACGCTTTGTGTGTGCTAGAGTGCCTCAAACTGGAGGAGGTGTTGAGGATGTAGCAGCTGCAGAACTGCTAATTGTTCTGTACCCCTACCCATATTCTGGTGGGACGAATGACAATCCCTCTTAATGTGACCCCTAATACCGCACACGTAGCATACAGGTTGGTCCATGAAGCAGGCCCCAAAATGCATCTTACCACACCTAGGTAATTGGGGCCTCCGCTAATGCTGAATCTCCCACCAGCTTGCATGTGCTGGAGTGCCTAGAGCTGGAGGAGGTACTGAGGATGTAACAGCTATAGAACTGGCTGGTTGTTCTATACCCCTACCCACATTCTAGCGGGTTGAATGACAATCCCTCTGAATGTGAACCCTCATATCGCACACGTAGCATGCAGGTTGGTCCATGAAGCAGGCCCCAAAATGCATCTTCTGACACCTAGATCATGGGGGCCTCCGCTGCTGCTGAATCTCCCACCAGGCCGACCCTGCTGGTAGGATCCCTTATTGCCTTGACCGGGCCTAAAATGGCCCACTACTGCTGACCGAGCCTCGATGGCTGTGCGCTGACTGACAACTGAGCAAAGGACTGGGATGACCGTGATGACCCACCCTAAATGCTGACCTACCACCACCAGAAGAACCACTAAAGTTTCCCGCGGACAGGGCCCTATTGCTACCCTCTCACTCCATTCTATTATTCCATTTACGGTTCTCCGTGGCTTATGAAAATGCCACCATCTTCCCATAGTTTAGATCAGAATTCAAGGCAGCTGTAGCGGCCTCATTAATAACCAAGGGGTTGAGGCCTTACACAAACCGGCGCACTCTAACCTCCATAGTGGACAACATGTAAGTGGTATACTTAGACAGGCACGCGAATCTCATATGGTACTCCCAAACACTCATGCTACCTTGTTTTAGGCTCTCAAACTCAGCGGCATGAGCTTACTTAGTCTCAGCAGGCAAGAAATGATCAATAAAGGTGTCAGCAAACTCACTCTATCTTGTCGGAGGACTCCCCTCCTCACGAGACTCCTCCCACATCTCAAACCAAGAATATGCGACCTCTTTCAGGTGGTAGGAGGCCAACTCCACTGCCTCCATCTCAGTAGCACACATAACTTGGAGAGTCTTGTGCATCTCATCAATGAAGTCCAGGGGGTCCTCCTCAGGATTAGTACCCGCGAACACTAGAGGATCCGACTGAAGAAACCTGTTCACCCTTGAACTAGTAGAATCCCCATGCTGGCTGGAGGAAGCAGGTGCAACATTTGATATCTGGGCATGGGAAGCCAGTATCTGAGCCAACATCTATATGGCTCCCCTAAGGTCCCTTTCAGAAACACCGGGACCAGAATTTGGGGCTGGAGGTGGAACTGGAATATCAGTATGGGGAAGAATAGCTGCACCTTGAGTAGGAGTAGGGATTGGTGCAGTCTGAGCAGGAGCAGTAGAATCAGGCGGTGTAGTAGCTGGGGGAAAATCCTCAACCCTCGAATGCTCACCCGCATCATCAAGTATAGAATCAACTGCCACTCCTGGGGTGACATTGGCTCCTTGGCCAGTTCCTTCCTTCTTCCTAGGTGCCATATACTGAAAATTAGAGCAATGCACGAATTAAATGAGGTGCAGTCTTATAATCAGCTCTATCGCATGATCTAGAAAATCAAAGAAGGGTGTTATTCCTAAATGCCCAAGTAGTCTCAAAAGTATAGATGTGTCGACACACCGATAAGAAGGACTATACTAGACACGACTCCGAGACTTCCTAGGACACTTTAAAACCTTAGGCTCTGATACCAAGTTTGTCACACCCTATCCTCTGGGAGCGTAACCGACGCTCAACGGAGATACCCCGGTCAAGCAAGCCTACTAGATGCTTTCTACCTGACCTTAACCATGAATAAAGTGAAGATGTATTCCATCAATTAGATAATGAGAAGATTACATGAATAATATCAATTTAATTACCATTAGAACTTCATCAAGGTTTCACAAAATATTTCATTACACATTCATAGTTTATAGGTGGAAATATGTGATACAAATTACAACATTTCTAGTTTGACTTTCCCAATACCAATGTACAACCCATACTATGTCTACAGAGCTTTTAATGGATACAAAAGTGTACTATGATAGTGCTGACAACAAGGCCCTATCTATACCTCACAATATTATACATAAGGAACAAAAGATACAAGACCCTGAAATGAAGTGGGGCTCACCAAGCCAGCTGGGAAGAGGGTGTACCACAATCACTGATCGATGTCGACTGCTGTGAAACCACCTTCATCCATTAAAGATAAAGTACCCCAGGAAAAAGGGATGTAAGTACATATGCAATAGTACTAGTATGTGAGACTACATACCCTCTCAATAGAAAGAGTGACAATACAATGAGAAAGAGCATAGAATCAATGAGAACCTCAAACAATATAACAATGTCAAGTTAAGAGAAAGTTAAATTTCAAGTAAATAACAATGTTTTAGGTTGGTTTATCTTTAGTACCAATACATCACCATAGTTTTAGCATGGAGTCCGATCTCGGCCCGATCGGCTAAGTCGTCTAACCTAGAGACATCCAATCACAATAACACTATGTGCATGGCATGGCGTCCGATCTCAGCCCGATCGGCTAAGCCGTCTCACCACAATGCTGTGTGGATCGACATCACATTCCACTAGCATCATCTTATCCAAATTAAGGAGAATAATCTCATCATATTAATCTCATCCCAAGTAAAGGGAATAATCTCATCACATCAATACGGGGGTTTACCCCTCAATTACTCCTACACCGGCACGTGTAGTTTAAGGGTTAGGTTAATTCAGCCTACCCTTCCTCGGTGACTAAACGATACTCCTAAAACATTTATTATATAAAGTAATTAAAACTCATTTCATAATATTTCACACATCCTTTCATTTCATTGGCACAAGTGGCCACAAGTGTAATTTCGTTGTTGGCATGCCGGCCATATTTCATATTTCATACTCGCTCCTTTCACTTTTAAACATCATTATGGATTATCAAAAATACGTACATTTATAATCAAGATTTTAAGTTCATATTGAAGGCTAGGGCTAGAACCTTACCTCTTTAGTAGACAATTTTGCAAGTTTTCTTAGTGAATTCTCCAAGGCGTGAGCAAGGAATTGAAGTGGATGGTGTTGAAGCTCCTCCTTCTCTCTCTCGTTCCTTCCTCCTCTCTTAAAATATCAAAATTCCCCTTAAAAAATGGTCCATAAGTCTATTTATCAAAATAGGGTAGGTTTCCCAAATATAAGCCTTGTCGCGCCCATTCTTTCTCGCGAAAGCGGGCTTCGACATATGACAACTCTTTTAAAGGAAGGTGTTAAAAGAGAGAGTCACCACCTAACGGGTTTGAGGTGCGTTAGGGCACCTATTTGCAGATAACTCTGGATTAACCAGTTGCGTCACCAAAGATCGGGTAAGGGCTCAAATTACATCGAGGAGAAGGTGTTAGGTACTCTTCGAGGTGCACAACTGTGGGTCCCAGCCGAACTCGAGTTATATGAATTAATCTATGTGATAAAATAAACGAAGAGAGAGAGCACAAAAATTTAAGAGGTATATTATAAATAGATTTTGAACAGAGGGCACAACTATTTTCGATTCTAGTAGGAAAAGAAAGAAAATAGGGGAGGGGAGTCCTAAGTTTTTTAGCCTAAAGGATCACCCCGTGCAAAATAAATAATACTTCATAACTCCCTCCAGATGGGGTGTTACTCGTATTATTCAGCGGGTACAGACTATCATCTCCTGCTACCCGATTACTATCTTTAATTTATTACCTAAAGCGTACTAGTTCAATTATAACTCGTACCCTATGCATGCACTACCCATCCCATGCCTACTGTCCAGGAGGCTGTGGACCTCTATTTGGGTAGTTCTAAACTTTACTTAGGCTGCTCAAAATGATAAAACTAGGCGACATACAAAAATAAGTTGAACTTCATGTAAAGGCAATTAAGGGCTCAAGTTATCCTCCACACACAAACAAACAAATGCACGTGGGCAGTTTAAGCAATACATAGTTTTAGAATTTGAGGCATATAGTCCTATATGCATGGATTCGAGGTGATGCTGAATTCAATATCGGATTATGAGGGGGTTATGAAATCTATAGACATGATTTCTAAGTGACTATACAGTTTAGGAGTATTTGGTATTACACGCTAATTATTGAGACTACAGGTTATAAATTATTAAACCTATAGACATGATCTCTAGGTGATTTACGTAATAGGGACAATAAAACTTATTGGAAATGCTCAAAATTACTTATGCTTATTAATAATCACGTGGATAACCACATTTGAAGAGCGGGTAGTGATGTCCTATAGGCATGATTTCTAGAGACTGGTGATTGGGACTAATTCTCATTTATTTAGCTCCTATAGGCATGCTTTCTAAAGGTTGACAGTTTGAGCTGATTTTATACATGTTTAGCTCCTATAGGCATGCTTTCTAAAGGTTGACAGTTTGAGCTGATTTTATACATGTTTAGCTCCTATAGGCATGCTTTCCGGATGGACATTATGATGCAATAGCGAACTTAAGTAATTAAATTCCTACGTGTATGATATCTATTGGGCGTGGTGCAGATTGAAAGGGCTGTTATTAGCATTCATTCCATATAGGCATGATATCTAATAATCGGACAGAAATAGACATAAGAGTAGGTAAAATATTTAGTCAAACGATCATGCTTTTGAATAATGTGCAGATATTAGACAAGTTAAGTGAAGTGTGTGATTTCCTATAGGCATGGTTTCTAAGTCGACAAAGCAAATATTATACATCCTATAGGCATGCTTTTTAGTGAATAGCTGAGTAGCCATGCAAAGTGCTCACTTTATATGGGTATGCTGTCTATAATATCTGTAGGGCTCATGCAATCGAACATATAGAAAACACATTGTCAATTCCTATAGGCATGTTATCTACCCATGGTACGTAGATATAGAATTCTACCCATTCCCTTTTAACTAACACCCCAATTGTTTATACAAAGTATTATTACAGGCCCAGATTAACAAGTAAAGTAGTAATATAACATGGCAATAGACAGGCCTATAGCAGGCCCAAATAAACAACTAAATACCCAACCTTGCTGGACCTTTAACATTTTCGGCCTAGCATGCCACACGATCACAGGTCCATAGGGGAGTTCAGACCCCTTTAGTGAGCCACAACACCAAATATTGCATCACTTGGAATCATCACAATACATGATAGGGAGGTAGGGTATTAGGGATACTTTTTTTACAAGTTAAAGAATGACTAGAGCCTAACCCTAGTGTGTCAGAGTTCACAAAGGTCTCAATTGGACCCCGAGCAGTGCTCACACTAGGAAGGCCAACAACAGAGCCTAGATAGCCTTGGTTTTCAGCTGGCTAAGAATTGGAATTTAGAATGTCAAAGTAATAAGTAAAGAGGGTAGATAGAGATCACTCAACTGAACACACAACACAAATAGTCAAGCAAGCCAGTAGGTTCAGCGAGGTGCACATAACAAAGTAAAACATCATGGGAACTAGGAGAAGAGACAGGGTTGCAAGCATACATAAGTTGCACTAGTAGACATCTGAGGGTCTAAATTAAAATTAGTCTAACCTAATGCCACATTAATCAACACTTGAACACAATAGAGGGATGCACACGTTGATAACCACAGAAATAAGAGAACATCAGATAGATCAAGACATACTAGGAAATATGTTATCACAAGAGTCTTAAAACAATAGAGTTGGAAATCCAAGACAACATGAAACGAGTTTGAACAGGTCTTAAAACACTCCAATATACACAGGATTCATTGAAAGTTCATTCAAGTAAAGGGGTTCTCATAGAGCTAGGGCATTATCTAAGCATTACATGCAAAACAACATACAACCATAATACTGAAGTCTAAATTAACATGTCAAGATGCTACATGGGTATAGAACTAATACTAGGAGATAAGAGATTACAGGGTGCAGATTATGGTGTAGCATGACATGAACAGTAGACTATTCTTAGGCATCAATTAACACAGAATGATATAAAAGATGAACACCATCACAATTGAACCAAAGTTCAGATACATGTGCAGAAAGAAGGAAAAACATTATGAAGGTTTAAATACAAACCAGTAGATGAATTAAAAGAGTGTAGAGTGTAGTAGCAAAAACCCCAAATCCCCGATGCTTCAGAGTTCACAAGAGCCTCGAGAATGGGCTCCGAGCAGTGCTTGCATCGGAGGAGGTTGTTCAACAATTTAGAGAGCGTTTGAGTGTGCCAGTGATTGAATAAGGAAAGGAGTAGTGAGAACAAAGTAAGGATTCAGAGGTTCCAATTCTCTGTTGAGGGGTTTTATGAGAGGGATTTATATAGTGTAGGAATTGAACATATAAACATGGAAAATCTTTAGTCAAATACTAGAAAGGAAAGCACTCAAAATCAGTAAGGAAAGGAGAAAATTTAAAACCCTAATTTTAGGTAAAGTGTACACATCGGTAGAAATAAAATCATATGTTTCATAGTATAAGATGAACATAGACAGGAATACTATTCAAAATCCAAGAATCGAACCAGATTTGGTTCGATTTAAAAGAATCTGAAACCCTAATTTTAGGGTAAGTAAAGCAAATCGGCAGAGACAATCAAATTTACACATAATATGGCGAATATAGATGAGATAACACTTAAAATCAAAGGCTTAAACCAATTTTGGTTTGAATCAAAGAAAATCTGTAAACCCTAGCTTTCGGGTTACATACGAATCAACATAATATGAATAAATCAGACTCACACGGTGTAGAATAAACGTGTGTGGACGGAATATCGTCCAGATTCAAGAGGTAGAAGTCAATCGGACAGAATCAAAGTAAGAGTACTTGCCATGTTTAGGCAAGTACTAGGTAATACCGTAGAGAATCACCCAGTAATGGAAATATACGGATATGGTAAGTGAATTGGAAGAAAATCCCATAAGAATAGGGATTATGAGAGGGGTTTACGAGAGGCGGTAGGTTAGGGTTCTTCAGAGGGGAGAGAGTGGAGAGGCGGAGGGTTTATAGGGAATGGGGTTAGGGTTTGGGGTCGAGTGATATAAGGAAAGGGGGGAAAGCATTGTGAGTCGTTGATCATTTTGATCAACAACTAGGATTTGAGAAGGGTTGGGTTGGGTTAATTAATTGGTTGGGCTGGAGAGTCATTTGGTTTGGGCTCAGGTATTATTGGGCTGGGGCTGGGGTAGTTTAGGTCCGAAATTAGGATGAAATTAAGTGCAGATTTTAAATATCCAATTTTAACAAATAAATAATTTATAAAAAATAATAAATAAATAACAAAAATATCATTTGTGCATGAAAATTATTAAAAACAATTATTTAACATTATAAAAATATAAAAAGTTATTTTCTGCATAAATAATGTAATTATACAT
>AWOL01S0017990.1:0-14614 GCA_000715115.1 Nicotiana otophora
GGGCATTGTTTTGGTGGGTTGCTCAGTTGTTGATACATTGGGGGCCTTTGTAAACCCGACTCATAGACGGCCTTGATTGTTACCGCAACTACGTTGGTTGTTGCCTCCCCAATTTCCTTGGTTGTCTCCACTACAATTTCCTTGATTGTTGTTGTTATGCCAATTCCCTTGATTGTTAGAACGCTAATTTCCATGATTGTTTTGTTGTCGCTATTGTTGTTGGTTTGGGCCATGAAAGTTGTTTCTTTGCCCTTGAAAATTGTTGACATATTGCACTTCCTCCTCTTTCTCATTATAAATATTATCTTGAACAAAACCTCCACCACCTTGCATATAGTTCTCCACTCGTGTTTTAATTTGAGGACCGTTAGTCCTCTTCTTGTTCACCATAAAATTCACTCTCTCCATAGCATGAACTTTCTTACGGGTTTGCACTTGATTTAGTTGAGCCTTTGCTAGTTGATTCATGGTAGTGGTCAATTCATCAATGTCTTGCCCATGGTCTTGCAATTATCTGTGGAGGTGGATCATATTCGGATTACCTTATGGGACATTGGCACGGGATTGCCAAGATGATGACGTATTATCCATCTCATCTAGAATGTCACACGCCTCCGCATAAGGCCGAGTCACAATGTTCCCAGTGGCTAGTTGATTCACTACACATTGATTGGTTGTGTTAATCCCACGATAAAAGGTTTGTTGCAACACGCTTCCCCTCATATCATTACTAGTACATGCCTTAACTATTGTTCCATAGCGCTCCCAAATTTCGTGTAGTGGTTCATTCGACTCTTATTTGAATGCTAAGATATCATCTAGAAGTGTAGCCCCGTTCCCTGGAGAGAACAACGTAGCAATTAACTTGGCCGCCAACTCATCCTAAGTGTGAACTGAATGGTTCAGAAAATATTCCAACCAATCTAAAGATTTCCCCCGTAGAGACAAGGGAAAAAGCCTTAGCCTCAATGCATCCTCGGAAATATTAGTTTGCTTGCTCCACCGAGATGTATCCAGAAAGCCTTTCAAAAGTTTGTAAGCATTTTCAGTTGGAGCACTGGTAAGGAAACCTCGTTGCTCAAGCTCAGTGAGGATCACATTGGTGATTTGAAAGTTGCCCGCTATAATACGGGGAGGGACTATTGCACTAGCATAACCTTCATTGGGCAATATATGGTGTGGAGATGTTTATGGTGTATATGGTGGAGGCGGGGGTGGAACGGGCATGTTGTCTTGTGGTCCCCGGCCTCTTTGTTGTGGCACTTGATGTACCTCATTGAGTTGTTCCTCCTCACCATCCAAGTCCCCCAAAGGCGTATTTTCGAGGTCATTGTTTTCCATGATTGTTCGTATGATTTCTTAAACACGTTTGTAACACGGAAGGGAAAGAAGATATGCCAAAAACAAACAAAAATATATAGCTAACATCCTTTAAGCTCCCCGGCAACGGCACCAAAAATTGATCCACTCCCAATCCACACTCAACAATGAGTGGAAGAGATCATTGGAAGAATAGTACCCAACTATGAGTCGGGGGCGATTTTCTTAGAGAGCTAAAAATGGGTGTTGGAGTACACTTGATGTATGAAGAAAAACAACTGAAATACACTTCCAATCAAGTTGGCTTTAATAATTTCTTTTATAAACTACACTATCAATGATCAACTAGAGAAACAAATTAGACATTGACTAATTATGTTTGGTTGTTTTCAAATAGGCAAAAAGGCCAAGGGATGTAACCTTTGCGTAGGTGTTTGCCTAATAGGTTTATTATGTTAACACTTTTTTTAGTATTCGGGGTGTATTACAGCTCTCAACGGTAAGTTACCCAATCAATACCTCTCAGCCATAGAGTGATTTTGCTTAATTTGGCATTCTCAAGCCCAAATTAGTTTCAGGCTAAATAGCTGATACGAGCTCATGTCGGGTTTCCCCTAACTCTAGTTCAAACCCTTTATTTAGGCTATTCAAATACTTAACTAGTCCAATTTCTTGTTAGCCAAGTTTTCCTGGAGTAGGTCCCTTTTTCTCAAGTAAATACCAAGTCAAAAAGGCATGAATCAATGTTTGCAACCATTAATTCTAAAATTAAAGTATGAACAAGTCTAAATAACAAACACCCAATCATAAACAAGCATTAAATTAGATAACCATAAGGTTTACAAACTAGGGTTCAGTCACAAACTTAGTAAGTATCTAGCTTCTCATAGTAGAAAATGAAGATAACAAAGAAGAAACACTAATTAAAGACATAATATAAAATTAAAATGATAAACTATAATGTTTTTGTCCCAAAATGATCAAGAATTACCCAAAATGGTAAACTACAACGGCTACAACTAAGAAAACTTCAAAACTTGACATAAAAAGTGATTCCTGTCTATTTATAGTGGCCCAAAATTTGCTGAAGAAAATGCCCTTCGGAAGGTACTGCGGCCGCACAATTCCATGTGCGGTCCACACATTGCTTGAGTCTGCAGGTAGAGAGATTCTGCCGTCGCTCAATTTGATTTGCAGCTGCACTTCAGCTTCTGCGATAGCACATATTATGTGTGGTCTGCACTTCTGGCAAGGCATCAGTCTTGGTCATTTTGCACACTCTCTCAACCTTTTGATTCTTGTCAATGCGACCTTGTCTGTGACCGCACAAGTTGTGCGCAGTCCGCTCTTCTCTTCAATCCCTTCTGGGCTTCTACATAAGATCTGCAGCCGCAGAGATAATTTTGCAGTCAACACTTTCTTCTACGGCTGTAGAAATACTTCTGCGGACTGCACTTCTGGTATGATGCGCTCCTTCTTGCCTTGTGAGCCGGAACACTCCTTTTTGAGTTAGATTTCTTCATTAGAGTCAAAATCACCAATATTCCTGCAATTTGCACACTTTCATTAGTTTTGGCAACAAAAATCAACATTTTCGGATGAAAACTAAAGCATAAAGGTACTAAAGTGGTCATAATCCACACTTATCAATATACCACAAGCAGGAAGAACATAACCAAGGTGCAATCAACCATTTAACACCAAGGGCCATCTCGCTCGAATTCCGCCACAAGGCCCAAATAGAACCACACCATGTGTGTAAATAGGCAACAGTCTCACAAATCATTGTAGCATTGGAGAGTAATACATGGAAAATATTAGAAAAAGAATTGGATCAACTCTAACATATGACACTCCCTCAATAGTAACTGTGTCGAGTAAACAAAGCCAACCCAATGCAGAACACACATTCTCATTAGACCTACCAATGGCCTAAAAATCAATTTTGATACGCACAAAACAGGTAGAGAACCTCCGAAAATTCCACATTAACCAATCCATAACACATTCATTTAGCTGTTAACCTCTCAACATACCATCACCATCTACAACCAACGAACAATCTGCCTTTGAGAACCCTCATAGGCTTTAAATCCCTAGAATACATGAATATCCACGTCTGATCCCAAATCCACCACTAAACCGAATGATACATCCCTCATATATAATCACCTCACAAGAAATATTTCCATAATTCTTTCATGCCACATAGCAAAATCTGAACATCAGTAGTCAACCCACAACCAGGTGATTACCATAATACCAGTCAAGCATCTGCAAGTCAAACACAATGCGCCTTCTAAAATATGCACCATTATCAGGTGATACATACAGTGCCAACATCTTTCTGAATGTCTGAAACCATCAATGCTATCTAGAACTCCTTACCTTCAATTCAAAGCTGAACCGCAACCTTGTACATATAAACCTCAATCCCACACGTCGCACCATATCTATCATGCCATCATCAGAAATATATGAGAAGCCCATTATCATCCTGTAATTACAAGCCAGATACATATTCTGTCAGTCAGAAACCTCCCACTTGACCCTTATCCAAGAAATAATCACAACACTCAATAAATTCCTCATCGCTATCGAAAACATTCGCCCCAAGCCGTGGTTGAAATCATTGGAAGCTCTTCAAAACCCATTAGCACAAAACCAAGCCATCAGAACCGATGAAATATATTACCATGCCAACCCGAATCACTACCAAGCTGACCCTATTCTTTTAATTCTCCTTGACTTGCTTTCACGCTAACACTTCTTTTTGCCAGTACACTATGATCCTTGACCAAAGCACATCACAAGAGATCCTAGCATGAATCCACGTCATCCTAAAGCCCATAAGACACCGTATTCCCTCTTATGAATCCAATAATACCACAACCAAAATGCCAACACCAAAGAGACCTTTTGTGAATCTAAAGTTGTGTCTTTAACCTATGAAGTGCTGAAATGTAGAATCATTAGTGATACATAAATCTTAAACTGATTAGAACTTTTTTGAAAGTCATCCACTCTACTATAATCTCAAATGCACTGCCAATATGAGCCGAACGACTTGTGCTTAATCAACACCAAAATACCCCATGAAGAAACCCCATCTTACAAAATCGTGTGAATCCCTTCTCTGTGCATACTACATCCACCACGAATAACAAACCCGAATCATTCCAAGATTTTCAACATTCCCATAAAGTATAGCACATCATGAATTAAGCAATTTCCTCATCCGAGTCATCCTCGAACTCAACCTCTGCAACTCATAACCTATCCCTAATTATGCCTCAGACCAAAACTAACATAATACATGACCATGCAATATGATCATTGACAACAGACTCCCCCACTTTCCTCAAAGCCATAGAACTTAACAGTCGATAACCCACAATGCCCTTGCTTCGTAACTGCCATAATATCTCACTCTAATTCTACTAAGTCCTTCATGCGCTCATGTAGCTCTAACAATAAAAATATTTCAAATCATTTGTTAAGCGCATATCTATCCTCGCGATAGCCGTGCAAACTTCCTCAAGCGATGCAAACTCATATTACATCACATAATCTACTGATAGATGGAACATCTCCTCATAACATCATAAGGATCACATAATTCAGAATATCCCGCAGAAGATAAACCACCTGCTTTGCCTCAAACCGACATTTCTCTATGCCCTTTCATGGCCACAACCAATATACAGTCCCTAAATCCTCCCAAATGTAAACTCATCAACAAGACATAACAATCCACAAATGAACAACATGAAAGACCCCTCAATATGCCCTTATCTCGAGATTGTACCACACATCAAGATAGAAATCAAGCATCCATAGTATTTTCGCATCCCAAGCAACATTCTTCTTATCACATCCCAACCATTTAAGCACACCCCACAATCATATAATACTCATTATATTTCTACTCAACCACTCTATGAGCAATCAGTCCCGCTCCTAGGGACTACCAGACATATAAGTCCAAAAGCATATACTCACACAATATGAAACTACCGACTGACCCAATCAATTCAACACAAAGAACACATCTCGCACCTCATTCATGGAATCACAAGTCATCGACGCACATATGAGTGGATGGAAGGAATTCGAAGAGATACACTTCAAACTGAATCAATGCCATACAATAAGGAAAGAAAGATGTGAACTTTCCTATATGCCCTGTAGTCTCTTGAAGATAGGTATGGATGTCATCATACTAATTCGCCAGACTCTACTCGACACTTGCTCATGACTCATAGAAATTATGAACCTAGAGCTCTGATACAAACATATCACGACCCAAATCCACCAAGCATGATGGTACCTAACCCAACCCACTAGGTAAGCCAAACAACAGTCAACACATTTCTAATGAAAATAATAAGAAATCAATAAATCAAATAACTGAATTCCCATACAATAATCCAAGGAGTGGTAGTACAAGTTGTGACCATCTAAGACTAGGATTTATAAAGCTGGTATGAAAATAAATATAACATGTGTTTGAAATATACATGAATAGATTACAAATATAAAACTACTAAGGACAAGTGGTAGCAATATCCAGAAAAGCAAGTACACCTTCTTGCCAGATCCCGTCATCCACAACATCTCAGCTCCAAGATCTACACGTAAGGTGTAGAAGTGAAATACGAGTACTACCAACCCCATGTACACAACAAGTATCATAACTAACCTCGATGAGGTAACATAAGTAAGATTTATAAATGATACTGGCTAATCAGATGTGTAGTTCATAATTGAAACAAGTGCATAACGGTATTATTATCAAATCTTGAAATCATGGATTAAACCAGCTTGTGCACTCAAGTTTTTTAACGTACTTTGCTCAGTCAGTAATAAAACATATATAATGATGATATGCAAATAAATCAGGTAACCAGCCAAAGAAATTATAAGTAACAAAAGCAATAACATAAAATAAATCTGTTGAAGCGCCTAACTTGATATAAATATTAATCACAACGCGGCTCTAAAGCCCACATCAGAATCTCAATAATCGAACCAAACCACTGATCAACCTTCCCAAGGCACACATCAATGGGAAACTTGTCGGTTTCTCACAATCCATATGTACACCATCAAGAAGGAACATCAGAGTGTAACCCTAGAGGGAGGATCGATATCTATATGCTGCAAGGACAACTCATGTTCTAATAATATAAACTGCACGGGCAACTCACATTCCAATAACAACAATATTCGAATCCGCATGGACTACTCACGTGCTATCAATATCAACCGAATAGATAACTCACGTATTGCACAGAAAACTTACGTGCCAATATCACAATCTGTCTGACGTGGTCACAAGCTCAATATCGCAATCCGCCCAATGAGGTCACATACTCAATATCACAATCAGTCTGACATGGTCACATGCTCAATATCACAATTTTCCCGGCATAGTCACGGGCTACCAGTGATCAATGGGCATTAAATTCCATACTCTAGGACTATTATAAGTGACATGCTAAGGTGTATGCATGTCCAAAGTGTACTATCATAGCTCAAATCAGACAATTACATCACGAAAGTAGCAATTATCAGGTTCAATCCGGATATCAACCTTAATATAACTTCAAATAGCTCATAACGGGGTACAAGTATAAGAAACATCATATCATAATGCATAGCAATAAATTCAAGATATATAATAGCATGAGCACTACTCCGAGCATGAATAACTACACCAGTGCATTCACATGGGCTCAACCCCGCACATGTATGCCACCCGTAGCACATAGATATCACAAATAACTCAAGCGACTAGTGTCTCAACCAAGTTTAGGTAAGATATTTACCTCAAGTGAGGCAAATCAATATTCTTGAAGCACCATCATGAAACAATCGACCTCTGAACGGCTCAAACCTATCCAAAAACAACTCAAAAACATCAAATAATGTCATAAGAAATAAACCCAAACAATAAAGGTTGAATCTCTAATCAAATACCCAAATTTAGCAAAAATGTCAACATGGGCCCGCATCTCGAAACCCAACAAAACTCACAAATTCCAGCAACCCATTTGAATACGAGTCCAACCATACTAATTTTACTGAAATCCGACTCCGTATCGATGTTCAAATCCCAAATATTCACTTTGGAAACGTTTTGAGAAAAACGTCCAATTTCGCTTTAAAATGCATCAAGTAAATGCCAAAATCAAAGATATATTCATGTAATATAATCAAATATGACTAAAACAAATGTCACGACCCAAATCAGAGGGCCACGACGGGCACCCGGTACCTTACTCAATCGAGTACCAACATAATGTATCTTTATTATCACACTATCACGGGTAAATGGTCCAGAAGGGACTTCATGAGATAACTAGAATAAAATATAAGGGAATACTAGACATAGGATGACCCAACATGATATAGAAACTTATACATGTAACATACAGGCCTATAAGGCCGACATCATCATTTTTACACTCAATACATAGGTCGACATGGCCATACAAGTATCAATACAAATAACATTTGTCTAAAAGCCTCTAAGAGTGCATAAACATCATAGAGGTTGGGACAACGTCCCGCCATACCAATCAATATATGTCCAAATCATACTGACCAAATAGGTAACTCCGGAGCAAGTGGAGTGCACCGACACCTTCCGCTGCACTGATAGCCTACTAGGACGACTGCCAGCCTGACTATCGAGCCCTACGGGTATGAAACACAGTGTCCCTAGGCAAAAAGGATGTTAGTAGAAATAAAGTACCGAGTATGTAAGGCATGAAAGCGGTATATAAAAGACTTGAAAGAAACATGGAGTAAAAACTCAACATGTAAGTCTGAATTGCTCTATGAATCATGATATTTATAATATCATGGATATGCGCATAAATGTTATATCATGCATAGGTATATGCGTACATAACATTATCAAGCCTCTGAGGGCATCTCATTATTTCATCTCGGCCTCTATGGGCAAAATCAACATATACCAGCTGATCAAGTGGTGGTGCGTACATAATGCCATAACCTTTCCCCATACCCCATATACATATAACATACGCATATAAATGAATGCAATGCATAATGAAGTAAATCAATAAGATGTCTTATAATGTCATAAGATCATTATGCCTTCGGATAAACTTTATCAACTTACGTATTTTCTGAAACACATGAACAAATGATATAATAATAAGACACATGGGGAAAGTTGTGTGTTTCCTCGTTTCATTTGTATCATATGGATAATTCTAAAAGGAAAGAAGATATAGCCTTAACATACCTCATGTCATCAATGTAACTCAATAACAAGCTTACAACAACTCGCGTGCCAACCCTATAAAAATACAACGGGCAGCATTTCTCCTGAGTTTACTACTCCATCAAGCCTACTATAGGAGAGATACAAACACAATACAATCATCAACTCAAAAACAACCCAACTACAATTTGGGATCTTCAATACAACAAAAAATCCAAATATACCATAACACACCAAATCAACAAGTAATCAATTAACCTAACATTGCAACGACGAGCGACCAGCCTACTACCCTACCACATGTGGCATTTCTCCGTGCACTTTTATCCTTCCAAACTCCATAAATGAGCAGCACAATAGGCCAATACGAGTGGACTACAAAACAATCCACTAAAAGTAAAATAAATCGAACTCACGGCTTTCGATCACCGTCCCGTGAGTTCTAACTATTAGGAAACGAATGTATCAACCTTACTTGATATTTAAAGCTTAAATACAGAAATTAGACGTTTTCTTAACTATAAAGTACCTTCCAAAACTCAAACTACAAAGAAAAAGAGAGGATGTTAAAGTACCTTACGTCGTAGGGATCGTTCTAATGTTATTGCTTCTTGATTTCGTACCGGGGATGTTAATCTTCTTTGAATCCCTAGAAGAGAGATTATGGGTATGTTTATGGATGTTAAATGGTCGTTTTATATGGAGAAATAAAGATAAATATGGACTAATACCTATGTATATCAACTTTGGTAATGTCAAAGAGGTGCTAGCTTGGCACCCTAGCACTGGCCCATCTTCTGACGCTCTTTTTTATCTGGAAGTCGTATGAATAGACGGTTAAGTGCATTGGAAACTAAATTCCAAGACCTTCGATTTTGTATATAATATGTCCGAAAAGACTTCATATAACACACGAAATGTATTCCTCAAAACGCTTCAGTGACACACCTATTTGTCACCTAAGCAGTTTGCGCAGCCTCGCGAAACTGGAAATATCTCTCTACTTTGATGTCGTATCGACAAATGGTTTAATGGGTTAGAAACTAAACTCATAGATCTTAAATTTTATATGTAGATAATACCGTCAGAACAAGTATATTGCGAGAAAATCTCCTTTATATTTGACCTAATATTTAGAATATTGATGAATGTAACTTGTGATGGCCTTTGGCAACTTTTGTTCCACAACTTGCTTGACTTTAAATTGTTTCATCGGAAGATCATTAGTAACAAGTACCAAGAGGGTTGGAAAGATTAGAAGCTGAACCAATTGAAGAAAATAAGTTTCGTCGGAAGTCGATAAGTTTGGAATGCTATATCAAGTACTTTGGGGTGAGACTAGGGTTCTTAACATGGTAATGATGTTATGTTATGATTTATTTTATTCGTGTGATAGTCGTGTATTACGTTTTAAAGTCAAGCGAGTTGTGGAACAAAAGTTGGCAAAGGCCATCACAAGTTACATTCATCAATGTGCTAAATATTAGGTCAAATGTAGAGGAGATTTTCGCACAATATACTTGGTATTATGGTATTATATACATATCAAATTGAATATCTATGAGTCTAGTTTCTAACGCATTAAACTGTTTGTGGATACGACATCAAAGTAGAGAGATATTTCCAGCTTCGCGAGCCTGTGCAGACTGCTTAGGTGACAAGTAGGTGTGTCACCGAAGCGTTTTGAGGAATACAATTCGTGAGTTATTTGAGGTCTTTTGGGACATATTATATCAAAATTAAGGTCTTGGAATTTAGTTTCCAATGCACTTAACCGTTCATTCATATGACATCCAGATTAAAACAAAGCATCGGAAGATGGGCCAGTGCTAGGGTGCCAAGCTAGCACCTCTTTGACATTTCCAAAGTTGATATACATAGTTCTTAGGCCGTCTTTATCTTTATTTCTCCATATAAAACGACCATAGAACATCCATAAACATACCCATAAGCTCTCTTCTAGAGATTCAAAGAAGATTAACATCCCCGGTACAAAATCAAGAAGCGATAATATTAGAACGATCCCTACGACGTAAGTATCACTATATCGCCTCTCGTTTCTTTGTAGTTTTGGCGCCCAACTGAATATCGAGATTGATTTCCCCAATACTAGTTATCTGATATCCATCGAACACTTGCACATTAATGCTTCCCATCCGTTTCTCATGCAAGCCTTTTCAAGTCTTTTAAAAGTAGTCAGTGAGCATATGTTCAGGCACGAACCTCCATCTATCAGGACACTGGCAATGAACTTGTTGTGATGAGCAATGCTTTGTTGTGATTCAACCCTTCCGGCTGTAGCTCACTTCGTGGAAAGTAATTTTGTAACTCTCCAGTACCTGTCCTACCATGTTAGCCATCTCCCCGCTAGTAATACTGGTNCTTTGTAGTTTGAGTTTTGGAAGGTACTTCATAGTTAAGAAATCTCTAATTTATGTATTTAAGCTTTAAATATCAATGAAGGTTGATACATTCATTTCCTAATAGTTAGAACTCACGGGACTGTTTTGTAGTCCACTCGTGTTGCCCTATTGTGCTGCTGATTTATGGAGTTTGGAAAGATAAAAGGGCGCGGAGAAATGCCACATGTGGTAGGGTAGTAGGATGGTCGCTCATCGTTGCAATTTTGGGCTAATTGATAACTTCTTGATTTGGTGTATTATGGTATATTTGGGGTTTTTGTTATATTGAAGGTCCCGAATTATTGTTGGGTTGTTTTTGACTTGCTGATTGTATTGTGTTTGTATCTCGCCTATAGTAGGCTTGAGGGAGCAGTACAATCAGGGAAGATGTTGACCGTTTTAGTTTTGAATCGATTTATCGTTTGAGATACGTGATATACTAGCGCCATCTAAGTTGTACATGTATTTCATTATTACAGGGTTGGTGCGCTAGTTGTCGTAAGCATGTTGTTGAATTGCATTGACGACTTGAGGTATGTTAAGTCTATCTCTTCTTTCCCTTTGGCATTATCCATATGATACAAACAAAAGGAACAAATGCGCAACTTTCATAAATGACCTATTCATATAAGTACTAGGGGTGCCAATGTTCTTGATTCCCTATGTGTCTTATTATTATATTGTTTGTTCATGGGCATAATGATCTTATTACATTTCAGAGATCTTATTGACTTACTTCATTATGCATTGCATTCATTTATACATGTACATTGACCCATGACCAGATGACATTATATAAGCATATATTAAATGTATATGGGGTATGGAGAAAGGTTATGGCGTTATATACACACCACTACCTGACCAGCTAGTATACGTTGATGATTTCGCCCAGAGAGGCCGAGATGATATGATGGGATGCCCTTAGAGGCTTGATGATATTATGTACACATATACCTATGCATGATATGACATTTATGCGCATATGCATGACATTATAAATGTCATGATTAAGAGAGCTATTCAGACTTACAGGTTGAGTTTTTACTCCATATTTCTTTCATGTCTTTTATATACCGCTTTCATGCCTTACATACTCGGTACTTTATTTGTACTAAGGGATGCTGCGTTTCATACCTGAAGGTACCGATAGTTAGGTTGACAGTTGTCCTAGTAGGCTATCAGCTCACCAGAAAATATTGGTGCACTCCACTTGCTCCGGAGTAACCTACTTGGTCAGTATGATTTGGACATGTATTGATTGGTATGGTGGGACCCTGTCTCAACCTTTATGACGTTTATGTACTCTTTGAGGCTTGTAGATAGATGTCATATGTATTGATACTTGTATGTCCTTGTCGGTTTAGGTATTGAGTGTACAAATGATCATGTCGGCCTTATAGGCATGTATGTCACATGTATAAGTTTCTATTTCATGTTGGATCATCCTATGTCTAGTATTCTCTTATGTTTTATTCTAGTTATCTCATGACGGCCCTTCTGGCCCATTTACCCATGATGGTGTGATAATAAAGATACGTTATGTTGGTACTCGGTTGAGTAAGGCACCGGGTGCCCCTTGTGGCCCTCTGATTTGGGTCGTGACATTAGTTTTACTCATATTTGATTATATTACATGATTCCATCTTTGATTTTGGCATTTACTTGATGAATTTAAAATAGAAATTGATTCCTATTTTACAGAGTAGTGCATGAGGATATATCCCAGGTAAGTACTGATTCCTCCNATTGTTTGTTCATGGGCATAATGATCTTATTACATTTCAGAGATCTTATTGACTTACTTCATTATGCATTGCATTCATTTATACATGTACATTGACCCATGACCAGATGACATTATATAAGCATATATTAAATGTATATGGGGTATGGAGAAAGGTTATGGCGTTATATACACACCACTACCTGACCAGCTAGTATACGTTGATGATTTCGCCCAGAGAGGCCGAGATGATATGATGGGATGCCCTTAGAGGCTTGATGATATTATGTACACATATACCTATGCATGATATGACATTTATGCGCATATGCATGACATTATAAATGTCATGATTAAGAGAGCTATTCAGACTTACAGGTTGAGTTTTTACTCCATATTTCTTTCATGTCTTTTATATACCGCTTTCATGCCTTACATACTCGGTACTTTATTTGTACTAAGGGATGCTGCGTTTCATACCTGAAGGTACCGATAGTTAGGTTGACAGTTGTCCTAGTAGGCTATCAGCTCACCAGAAAATATTGGTGCACTCCACTTGCTCCGGAGTAACCTACTTGGTCAGTATGATTTGGACATGTATTGATTGGTATGGTGGGACCCTGTCTCAACCTTTATGACGTTTATGTACTCTTTGAGGCTTGTAGATAGATGTCATATGTATTGATACTTGTATGTCCTTGTCGGTTTAGGTATTGAGTGTACAAATGATCATGTCGGCCTTATAGGCATGTATGTCACATGTATAAGTTTCTATTTCATGTTGGATCATCCTATGTCTAGTATTCTCTTATGTTTTATTCTAGTTATCTCATGACGGCCCTTCTGGCCCATTTACCCGTGATGGTGTGATAATAAAGATACGTTATGTTGGTACTCGGTTGAGTAAGGCACCGGGTGCCCCTTGTGGCCCTCTGATTTGGGTCGTGACATTAGTTTTACTCATATTTGATTATATTACATGATTCCATCTTTGATTTTGGCATTTACTTGATGAATTTAATATAGAAATTGATTCCTATTTTACAGAGTAGTGCATGAGGATATATCCCAGGTTAGTACTGATTCCTCCTATGATTCTTCAGAAGAAGAACTTCCTCCTATTTTGATGAATCAGCCTAGGGAACTAGAGTCTCCAAAGTTGACGATGAGCAAGATGGGATGATTGATGAGCCCATAATACAAAGGAGATATGATTATATCACAATCAAATAGATAATGAATAATGATTTAATCATAGGAAAGAAATATTTCTTATGCAAGACGCTAAGGAAGAACTTCATAAGATTCAGGTTTCCCAAATTCTCAAGGGACAAGTCCAGGTTCAGAAGGAAAACAAAATACTTTAGAAAGAGAAGGCCGGGCAATGCAAAGAGAAATATAGCATGTTTATTTGTAATAAAGTAGGACATTTTGCGCAGAACTGCCCGTAGTTCAAGAATTCTATTAGACTTCTCTCTGAAATTACAGATTACACAAGTGTTCATTTTAGTGAGGATGGCGATTTTGAATCAGTGTTTTCACAGGAAGATGAGCGCACATAAGAGATTCTCTTTTCCCTGTATGTTTATGAGGAATAAGGTGATGATCATTACCAAATTTTAGAACAAAAGCCAAAGGTGAAAGAAGATATCCATAGCATCATGGTGATATCCAAAACAACAATCAAAGTCTATGCATCTAAGTGGGACAATCCAACACATGGGAAGAGAACCACATCATCACAGTGATCCCGCAAGCATAAATCAATCCAAGTGGGGCAAACCAACACATGTCATAACTTCTTTTTGACACAAGAGCAACCTCCTCACTCATTATCCTGTGATTGGTAATTAATTACCAACCACTGAATTAACTTCTTTTGGAAACAAGTTTCTCATCCCAAATAAG